>VZRQ01002562.1:202479-235688 GCA_013397975.1 Machaerirhynchus nigripectus
AGGGGGTGGGGCCAGGGGCTGGGTGGTGACGTAAAACAGGGCGGGGCCTGGTCCGTATCGCTCCGCCTCCCGCCTGGGCAGGGCCCCTGTGCCCCCCCTGTGCCTCCCTGTCCCATCGTGCCTTGGGGACCCGGGACCCCCTCGCAGAGAAGAACCTTCTGAAATTCAGCAAGGGCAAATGCAGGGTCCTGCACCTGGGGAGGAACAACCCCGAACACTGGTACCGGTTGGGGGCTGACACGGAAAGCAGCTCTGCAGAGAAGGACTAGGGGTCCTGCCGGACAAGATGTCTGAGCTGTGTGCCCTGAGGGCCAACAAGGCCAGTGGGATCCTGGGGTGGATGAGAAAGAGCATTGCCAGCCGGTCAGGGAGGTGATCCTGCATCTCTGCTCAGCCTTATATATCTGTATATATATCCCTATATACAGGTGTATGTATGTATACCTAAGGGGGATGCCAAGAAGATGGACCAGGCTCTGGTCAGTGGTGCTGCAGACAAGAGGCAATGGGTAGAAACTGATGCCCAGAAAGTTCCACCTGAACACAAGGCGAAACTTCTTGACTGTGCAGTGACCATGCTCTGGAACAGATTGTCCAGAGAGGGCACGGAGTGCACAGGGAGGTGGGACCAGATGACCCACTGTGGTCCCTTCCAACCTGAACCATTCTGTGATTCTGTGACACCACACAGCCCTCCTCGGAAGCGCTGTCACTGGGTCATCGTGGGGTCTGGGGCCAGGTGGGGCTGGGTGGGGCCAGGTTCAGCATGGTGGTTCCCCCGTCAGCCCTTCCCATGCTCTGCTCCCCGGGGGGCTCCTTTAAAGGACACCCACAGGACAGGGGGTCCCCTTGAGGAACGGGATAAAAGTTTATTGGATGTAAGAACCAAACCCATGAGATATGTACATGTATTTACATGACAAAATGAATAAGCCTAATTATTTACAACAAGGACCATCCTTCACAAGTCTGTACATCAAGAAGTAATCGTGAAAACATATTTACACACAGGATCCAGCAGCTGTGGGCAAGACAGAGATGGAAAAAAACAAAACTAAAGGGTGAGGTGAGGGGCACCATGTAGTCATGGGCCTCAGCAGGGCTGGGTGGTGGAGGCCCGTGCTGGCCTGCCCAGACACTATCCCCACCCTTCAGAGTAGCAGTGTGGACCCCTGGCTTGTGTCCTGAAGACATGGGTGGTAGATTTGAGGTGGCTGCTTTTCCTCCTCTTTGTCTCAAAATTACCAGCCTGTGCCTCAGTGCCTTTCTGGGCCATCTCTCCTCCTCCTGGTGCTGGGTGCCTGGTCCCTTCCCTTGCCTCACAGCCACTGGTGGGACACAGGGTGGGAGCTGGGGTCTCCGAGGGTCCGGGGGGTTACAGTTCGCTGAAGCGCACCGCTGGCTCCAGCTTGTGGGACAGGGCAGTGAGGACCTTGTCGAACTTCTCGTAGCGCTCGGCCTGGCTGCTCTCAGCCCCACGGCTGCCCCAGAGCAGCCGCAGCTGGAACTCCGTGCTGAAGATTTCTAGCAGCTCCGCTCTGCCCTGGAAACCTGCAAGAGGGAGAGTCAGTTCCCTGGGATGGCATCCCCTGCACCTGTGGGATGCTCTGTCCCAGTGCTGGAGCTGCACACTGGGAATGCGGCAGAGGGAAAGGGGCTCTGCTGTCCCCACTGCTTACCCTGCAGCTTCACCTCAGCATTGGTGTGGTAGAGCCCACCATGGTGGGCCACCATCCGTGCTGCCTCCAGGTGGGCCATGACCACCTCCACGCCGTTGTCGGTGGCCTCCCAGGACTCGGGGCTTTCTGTGAGAGCCTCATCCCGCTCCAGGAGAGTCACAAGGGGTATGATGTGGGGAAAGGTGGTGTTGGTCAGCGGTGGCCCTTCTGGGGAGAGAGGCACTCTTAGGACCTCGCATGGCCCCATGACCCTGCGTCCCCCCCCTAATCTCCCTGCGGAGTGCTCATGTAGCAAAACACTGCCATGAAGCCAGGCTGCCACCGTGCTCCCAGGAGAGGCTTTAAGGCTCAGCTGGACACAGCAGCTGCTGTGTCTATTCGATCGCTGTGCCTGGGGCCATCGCCTTGTCCAACACCAGCTCCTCCCAGCCAGGGTTTCTGGCTGTGCTGGGAAGGGAAAGCTGATGGCCCTGCTCAGGCTGCATTTGCTGGGGCTGCAGTGAGGAGCAGGTTTGCAGCCACAGGGCAGCAGGCACTAGAGACACATGGCTTTTCATCTTTCCGACTGGCTGCCCTGTCCCTGGGTTTGGCACTCACCGCCATGCGAGCATGAGGGTTTGGCTCAGCTGCTGGTTTTATTTAGTTATGAAATGCTTCCTTGGGAAGGAAGGGGCAAACGAGGCCAGACGGGCTCTGCCGAGTGCTGGGGCGGTTCAGCAGCCAGAGGGGAAGTGTCTGGCACTAGCTGGAAGAGGGTCAGAGCTCTCCAACAGTGACGCTGTGCCCAGACAAAAATGGGAAGGAGAAAGCAAGTGAGACAAGGGAAGTTGCTCCTGATACCTTTTCCTTCATTCAGGCTCTTCAGGAATGGCTTAAGCTTCTTCTCATAGAGGATCGCACCCTCTGTGTGCCGCTGCCGCAGCACCATCCAGGTCTGCTCCAGCCGGGCAATCTGAAAGGAGATGGGGCAGGTAGAAGGTGCTGGGGGAAGCAGCACAGCTTCCAGGCACCAAGGAGAACAGCCTGACCCTGGAGCCGTAGTCTCCAGCCTTGCACACAACAGTGCCTGCTGCTCCTGAAAACAGCCTCCTCCACCAGTGCTCGTGGCCAGAGGTGGCACATCCCTGGCACTGAGGCTGGGCTTATGATTTCTCCCCCTGCCCGTGCCCCAGGACAGCAACTTCCCTGCGTTGCAGCAGCCTTGAAGATGAGATGCAGGGAGGGGGCAGCCGTTCCACCTCCTTTGTGCAGGCAGGAAGCAAGACTTCCCAGCTGGGCTCAATTTAAAATTGAATTTTAATCTCTTTTCATCTTCCAAAGGGAGCAGTGTGGCCCGGAGACGGAGACGCTGCTGCCACAGCCTTGAGACTGATTTGTATTGTACTGGAGGGCAGATTCATTTCCTCCCAGGAACACAGCCCAGCACAAAACAAAAAGCCCAACCACTGAAAAACAATTGGATCCTGGTGGGATTAGGCTGCCTGCTCTGTGGAGGGGATGGCTCTTCCCCTTCCCTACTTGCATCCCAGCGGATGTGGCCCCATGCCTCCTACCCTGGGCATTTTCCCCTTTCGCCCATCCCAATGACTGCTGGAGCCTGCAGGACACAGGGAGAGGGATGCATTTTGAGCAAGGGGCTGAGCCCAGGCCATGAGGACTAAAGGAGTGTTCCCCTACCTGTTTCATTTCCAGGGCACTCATCACAGCTGCAAAACTGAACATGTTCCCCATGGTACTCTTCAGCTCGGCAGCCAGCTGGATGGTTTTGTGGAGTAGGGCCGCCCGCTCCTCCGTGCTGCCTGTGCAGCCCAGGATGTCCACAGCAATCATGATGGACATAGTGTGAAACCTGCCAAGGGGCGAGACACAGAGCGGGGTCAGCAAGGGCAGGGGGCATGCCCTGGGGGCTTAGACAGTGCTTCTCCTCTCCTTTGCCCTATGCCAGGCTGGGAACACCCAGGTGAGCTGGACCAGGCCATGCAGGGAAGGCCGGTGGGCTCATTCTGGCTGTGTTGTGCCATACCGTTCCAGCAGGTCCAGGCGGAGCTGGTGGCCGTGGGGAAGGGTGAGCAGCTCCATGCCGGAGCTCACCCCCATGAGCCGCTGCATCTCCACCGTCACACCCAATATCCGGGCGACCTGGCAAGGAAGGTGAAAGCTGATTAGACCTTTGTTAATTGAGGAGAGGCTGCAGTGTCCTCGGGCAGCCTCTTGCCCCAGCCAGCCTCTACCTGCCCTGACTGATACAGCACGGCAGAGCCCAGCAGGGGTGCTCCAATGCTCAGGGGTTGCCTGATGTTCAGGGATGCACTGATCCCTGCCAACCCAGATCTACTAGAGGGCAGCAGTGCCCCTCCCTCCCTCCTGGCCCTGGCCGTACCAGGCAGTCCACTTTGGTGATGTGTTTGGCCAATGTCTTCACGTCCACCTCTGCCAGCAGCTCTTTGACCTTCTTTAGCACAGTCATCTCCAGAGGTTTGTTATCCAGGGGGATGAGCAGGGACTGAAAGGCAGCAGGGTTGAAGGAGGAGGTTGTTTCCATGGTAGGGGGCACAAAGCCTATGAAGTCCAGCTCTGCTTTCAGCCTCTGCCCTGCCTCTGCTTCCCCAGAGCTGTTCTCCCCAGTCCCTCTCTGTCCTTCCTCCACCTTTAGCCTCTCCACGTAGCTCTTTGTTGGTAGCTGCTTGGTGTCGTGGGCTGGCCGGTCCCTGCTGATGGGCGAGGTGGGGTGCAGCTGGCAGTAGTGCCCCGTGTCCGGGTCGCTGTAGCTGTTCACGGAGGGAGACGGGGAGGCGCGGGCGTACCCATGGCAGGGAGTTGAATGGGAGCTGTGGGCAGGGTCTGGCAGAGGTTTGCTGTTATTCCCATGGCACAGTTGGGGTTCGCTAGACCTTCTTATGACCGGAGAGGCTGGGGTGATTCCAGATGCTTGGCAGGCATGTGGCTTTAGCCGTGTGACTGTAGGGAGCAGAGGAGACACTTATCAAAGCCTGCAGATGCACACATGCATAGGGACCACAGATGCAGCAGCCCAGGGGCTTGGGGCTTAGGGAAAACCCCACTGCCAAAACAGAATAACCTGGTCCCAGAACAGCTGCACAATGATGCAGCTGAGGACTGGCTGAGGTCCTGTCCCTAAGGTCCCCCTCCTCAGGTCCTTGCATCACAACAGTGCCACGTCCAGGCTGATCCACAGCCCCACTGTCCCCAGAGGGATAGAGAGGGGCAAACCCTACCTGTGCTGTAGGCAGGTGATGCTGGGTTCTCAGAGATGGGGGACATCGGGGAGTGCAGGTCTTGGATCTGGTCCACGCTGACGGCACAGTTGCGAATGATGTCTCTGTGGTGGGGCAGTGACACACTGGGGAGGGGGCATAGGGCACAGGTTAGTCCCTTAAAACAGGGCCTGGGCAAGCACAGAGGGGCTGGGATGAGGGTTTGCTGCCCCAATACCTCCCTCGGACCACCACCTCCTTCCACAACTACCCATAACAAGCTCAGCTGGGGCAGTGAGCGGGCAGTCCCTGCAGCAGCTGGGAGCAGAAGGGGTCACTACCCACTGACCCCATAAATCAGAGAGAGACCTGCCTGCAGAGACCTTGGTCCTACAGAGGAGAGCAGAGCAATGTGACAGTATGCCATGCCAAGCCAAGGTATTTGGGATGGGAGGAGTTTGGTCCACTCCAGGGTGCTGTGGGAAGTGAATCTAGCAAAGAAGTCATGGACAATAGTTTTCTAGGGTTGTGCTGCAAAGTGGTATCTAACACTGTGTGTGTTACTCTATATCTACCTGGGAGCTCTGTTGGGCTGGTTAGGTGAACTGCTGCTCTGACCCAAAGCTTAGGAGAGTTGGAAAGTGCCTGGAAACAGGACTTGGGAAGTTGCATAACAAACAAGGAGGTCTTGGGCAGGTGGTGGCCTGATGAAAACACAGTGTGTCAATGGTGCTGCAAAAGATGCTGAGTGCGGGGAGGGTTGCAAGGAGTTATGGCAGGTAATTCACTGCCCTCCCTGCCGTGGGTGAGGGCTGGGCTGCTGTGATGTGGTTGGTCTTGAGCACTGTGCCTCAGCAGTGGGAGGAGGATGGGACAGCAGTGGTGGTGATAAGGGGTTTGGGGAAAATGTGAGTGATGAGGAAAGACTGATGGATCTGCACTCTTCTAGAAACACATATGCTCTTCTAGAAGTCTGAGTGTTTTCCTTTTCCCAGCCATAACAGTTGGTTGCCTGTTTCCTGGTGGAGCATTCTCCCCCTGCCCTTGGGCTCAGAAGGTCAGGGTGGTGAGAAAGCAGCTTGGCTTAACAACAGGCTGTGTCCTGTTGGAGGCAGGAGTAGATGGGTCTGCCCCTGGCTGCTGCATGTGAGGATATGTGTGTGGCCCTGCCTTCCCTGCAGGGCTCTGGGCAGCCTGGGACTGCCAAAAGTGAGCCATACAAAGGACGTCTCCTCCTCCACCTCTGGAAAAGCCCAGCTGGCCAAGGTTAATGTGAACAGCTCAGCTTTGTGAAGGCTGTGATCCACGGTCTGTGCAGACTCCATCAGCACAGCCCCATCAGTCTCCTCCTGCCCACCAGACTTTCAGCTCTACTTGGTAACTCCTTGCAAATGCTAAATGGAAAGGGCTCTGAAACTAAAAGGGCCATTCAAAACCAAACAACAAATGCTGTCTTGGTGTCTGGGACTGACTCTCCTCTCATGTTCGGCTGGGAAAGCTCAGCTCCATGGCTCTAACAAGCCCTGACATGCTGGTAATCCTGGACTGGGTGATTGTAAAACACTCTGGCTTCTGGCCTGTGATGCTAAAGTCATGTCTGCTCACTGGGCGTCTGCTGTGGTAGCTCAGTGTGGCTGGCAGCCAGCCTGGGAGAAAACCCCAGTTCCAGCTGAGCACTGGTTCTTCCCCCCATGCCTCTGCTGGTCTCTTTCTTCCATCACTGATCCCAAACTTCTGCACCCAGAGAGCAGTGACTGAGCATACCCTGCCTCATTCCTGAGGCTGAACCTCTGCTCAGCTGAGCCGGGATAAGACTGCATGCTCACCTGGTTGGGCACCCCTCAGCCCTGGTGATCTTGTCTGCAGTCAGACCATCTGTCATGGTGATGCTCCTCCTCTTGATGTGCCCCCCTTTCTGGGTGGAGGGGCTGTGGGGTCCCCCATGCTTCCCGTTGGCCAGCCCGTAGCTGGCTTCCAGGTAACGCAGGGGGAAGGTGCGGTTGATGGGGCAGTAGATGATGGCCCCGCTCTGCTCCGAGATGGCCTTGCGGTTGCCCACGTAGAAGCGGACAAGGGCAGGCACGTTATCAAAGCTCTCTTGCTCGAAGAGGTACTGGACATGGGTATGGCCATCGCTGGACTTGACTGTCACCTTGTTGATCTTGAAGTGCAGTGGCTCATTGCGCCAGCGGCACGTCAGCACGTAGTCACCCAGGCTGGTGAGCGAGTCACGGATGAGGAAGTCGCCGTTCCTCTGCACAAGGCTCTCGGACACCTGCCAGGGGGAGAGGCACAGCTCAGCCACAGCCATGCTGGATGGACCACGGGGCATGAGTGGATGCTCTGCCGGGGTGTTATTTGAAACACTGGTTTTTGCCCTCACCCCTGGCTCTGAGCCATAGGAGGGCATTTGCCGTGGCAAAATCAGGCAGCTCAGAGCTAATGAAGCCCTTGACCAGAGGTTTCCCAGGACGACAGGCTGGTGGTTCTGCATGGCCTCAGAGTGCTCTCCCACAACATTCCAAGTAAAGGGTGCCTGGAGCCACCCACCTTCCCCATCTCACCTCCCGGGGGATGCGGCCATGGTACCAAGCATGGCTGCGCAGGTCGGTGCTGCTCAGCTTCAGCTCCTCTTCCAGCTCCTTGTGAAGCTTTTCTGGTGATGAGTCAAGGATGTATTTCTCCTTGGAGAACTGTACAGGAGAAGAGTGTCAGGCAGTGCAGCAGTGCAGGGACTGGGGAGGGAAGAGCTGACAGGATCCCCATGTGGGGACTGTGGCACCTGCCAGGAGCACATCCATCCTCAAAGGCCAGGTAACTCAGCTGTGTGTGAGGATTACTGCTTGTGGCAAAGGATGTAATAATGTGCCTTGATGGCCAGGTCCTGTCACCAGGAGCACTTGGAGGGTCTCCTAGTGGCATGTCCCTATTGTGCCTGGCCACCCTGTGCCTGGTGTGCTGCCCCTCTGCCCCAGTTAAGAGCTGAGTGTGGCTGAGCAGGAGAAAATCTGCCCCAGCTCCCCCTTAAACATCTCTGGGGCTGAACTGCCATAGGAAGCACTCTTTCAGGAGGAAACCTGCATTATTCCTCCTCCTTTAAACATCTACCACAGTTGCCCTTTCAAAGGGTTAACTCACTCTGTTTAGCCTGATGGCAGCATAAATACTAATGATAAATGTAACGGGAACCTTCTGCATTGAAATTAGCTTTTAGAAATTAGCTTTTACCAGCACTGGTGCACCTGAGCCTGGAGGATGCAATTTGCCCCCTCCCTTCCCCTGGAGAGATAAGGGGTGATGGCATCATGTCTCTGTTGGCTGGAGCCTGCCTGCCTCCCTCCCTGCCTGCTGCTGGGCCAGTATTCCCAGAGGGCAGCTGCTGGCATGGTGGAGCCGGTGGATGTTTGGGGAGGCGAGCACAGGTTTGGGGTTCCTGTGTGTTTCACATAAGGCTGGTTCTCCTGGTTGAGACAGTGGCTTTAGGATGCTCCTGCTGTGGTACTGACACAGCTGCGTGGTAGAGCAGGGCCTGGGAGCCAAGACTCCTGGGTTCCCTCCATATCCCAGATGTGTGCTGTCCTGGGAGGGGAATACCTGCCTGCCATGGACTAAGAAGCTTGGATGGGGCTGCTGGGCTGTTCTGTTCCTCTGCTCCTGTGAGTGAGGGTGGCTGGGTGGCCTGGCTTGCCTCCGGTGGCAGTGCCAGTGTGAGGAGGCAGCGAGGGCTGACCCAGCTCCTTGGTGCCTGTTGGGGCAAGATTCTGGTGCTGTCTCACAGGACAGACATGGGCTTGAAGCCCTGCTGACACTGCTCTGGCACTGCCAGAGGAGCAGGCCAGCACTCATGGCTGGCCTTGTGTGGCAGCTGGTTCCCCAGAGCACAGGGGGCTGCAGCCCCATGCCAACACATCAGGGCCTTGCCTTGGAGCTGACCTCTTTGCCCAGTGCCTCATCTTCTGTGTCCCATATCCATTCCCTCTGCTCCTCTACTGGTTGTGAGCAAGGGAAAGTGTAGAGCACTGTGCTGCTCTCCTGCCTTGTACCCATTGCTCTTGTGGCGTTCCTGGGACCCCACAAAGTCCCTCAGCAGCACCCTGACCCCAGGTCTCTCCTTCCCCAGAGGAGATGTTCCATCCCTCTTGGTAGCTGCATTCGTCCACCAAACCAGGCAGAGATCCTGTCCTGGGGATCCTGCTCCAGCCTGGGGAGATGAAAGGAGGCAGTGGCAAAGGGCCTGTGCATTGGACTGTGCTCTCCAGGGCTTGCCCTCACCAGCCTGGACCTGCCCTTATTCCTCCCTTCCTAACTCCTGTCAAGTCAAAGGTGCTGGGAGAGTGGAAGCAGCCTACGAAAACAGCGTGGACTGAACTCTGACTTGCTCATCCAACAATGTTTATTCTCCCTATGAGACGGTCCCGTTGACTGGAGCTGCAGGGATGTGTGGATTGTCCCCCCCTGACCAAGGGCTGCAGGGAGCTGAGCACTTGATGCTGCTCTGGGCCCTCCTGGAGACAAAGCCACCTGGTGCTGCTGAGCCCGATTAAAAATAAATGGTAGCTGGTGGATGCTGCAGGGGTCCAGCTGCCTCCTGGGGGGCCCAGGCCGAGCAGATGCTGTTTCCATGGCAACAAATCCATTGCCACGGAGCAGACCTGGCTTGGCCGAGGGATGGTGGGGGACCCTTGACTGCAGCACCCTCTCTGTGACACGGTTCCCCCCAAACTCTAAGCCATCAGAGCTGAGCTGGGAGCAGTTTGGATGACAGCTCTCCCCCCACCACCCCTGGAGCAGGGATTAGTGCCTGTGCTGCTCAGCATTGTAAGTCTGGGTTTTCCTCCAAATCCTCCCCGTGCAAATGTGCAGGATAACAAAAACACAAACCCAGCTGAGCAGTGCCTGGTGTCTCCAAGCCCAGATTTGGGCAGCAGCTGGCTGGCATCCATGTCAGGAGCCATGAGCAAAGCTATCAGGAGAAAACAGGAGGTTTGGGAGAGGCAAGGAAGGTTTTGCATTTTGTACATAGGGGAGGGAGCCCAGTTGTGAGCAGAGGGTGTCAGGAGCCACCTTCTCCAGCCAAGTGGAGGGCACTGTCCCTTAGGCTCCTTGGCTGGGCAGTGCGATCCCAGCTGATTTGCAACACCACCAAGAAGCCACTGCTTGGAGTGGTTGTGAGGCTATAATGGCTGGGGAGGCAGCATGAGACTGATCATGGGGAGCCCTTTTCCTTGGTGTGATGTGACTGAGACTGGTGCTTGTTGCGAGTCTCTCATGCTATTCCAGCATGCTGCCAAAATCAGCTGTCTGCTCCCCCTTCTGTGTGGGAACTGGGCTCCCCACAAGCCCTTGGTGCAAAAGAGCCCTGTGCTGTGGAGGGACGTGTTTCCTCCTGAGCCCTTCAGCAGCACTTGAGTTTCCTCTGCTCCATCGGGAGTGTGTCTCGGAGGAGCCCGGCTTGCGGGCTGCCAGCTGGCCCGGCGCCGAGGCGCTGGCAAGGCCTGGCATGGCACGTCATGGCGAGGCGGCGCAGGGCAGCCGGGCGCTGTCAGGAGTGTGTAAGCGGATGTCTGAGCGCCGCACTGAAAAGGCACCGCTTGGCGCTCTCGGCCGTGCCAAGAGAATGTCTAAAGATGCACAGCCCCATGTGAGGCCTTGCATACTAGTGGGTTGGGTGTGGGGAAAAGCCTGGACTCCTATTAGCATCTGGCTGGAGTGCATGGTGCTGGGCTCCTGCATGAAGAACCCCAAGGCCTCTTCCAGCTGAGCAGGAAGAAATGGGGATCAGAGCAGTTCTCCAAACCAGCTGCACCAGACAAACCAGCTCAGAAGATGCCAGAGATGACGCCAAGCTTTGCTTGAGGAATCCCAACCAGCAGCCAAACTGGCTAGGCTGGAGAAAGGAGAGTGCCCCGATGGGCTGTTTCACAGTCCTGGGGCTGGGGAATCCTCTGGACCAGCTCTGTAATGGGGCAGCTACCATGAGAAGGCAGTTCCTGAGGCTCTCCATCCCTGCCTGCTTCCCTGACTCTCTGTGCTGCTTTCTTGATGGAGGAAGTGCTTCCCAGCTGAGTGGCAAGGACTGGAACTGGTAGTGGAAGGGCAAGAGCTGCAGGGATGGAGGGTGCTGATGCCTGTGGTATGTGCAAAACAGTGGCTGTCGCTCTGCCTGCTCTAAGGAGAGCTTCAAAGGCTGGCATTTGGCTTTCTCTCCTTGCAGAGGTAATCTTATGAAACTGGAGTGATTTCCATTCTGCTTTCCTGCTCTCCCCTCCCAACCTGGAGGAGTTGCAGATGAGGATGAAGTCAGCTTGGAGAGCAAGGTATACTCACACCCCACCCTGCTGATAACATCTGACTAACCTCAAGGCACCAAGCACATCTGTTCTCCCTCCTGCTCATGCTGCCTACCCTGTGCTGGGACCCTCACTAGGGAAATCCCAGCCCCTTCTGGAGTTCTCCACCTCTGCTCTGGCTGCTGGAGCAGCTCTGGGGCCTGGGAAGCAGAACAGTGAGGAAATGGAGTAACAAGCCATTGGGAACAGGTGTCTGGGGAAAGCCACAGACTTGCATGAGGGGTCTTCTCTGCTTCCTCCACACCCGGCAATGGGCTACTTCAGTGATGTATTTTGGAGCAAACATCCTTGCTGAGCACCATGGCAAACCCAAGAACCATTCTGCCTGCCTTGTGCAGGACTGCTGCACTCACCAGTCCAGGTACCACCCAAAAATGGTTACTCCACCCTGCACAACCACAAGAAAATCCCACCACAAATGACCGCCAGGTTGTTATGGGCTTGGTCTCAGTCTGCATGTCCTGCTGTGAGCCAATCTGTCCTGCTGATCTTGATATCCATATGGAAAAGAAATCACTTGTTCCTCTGTCCTCTCTTGCAATGACTCTAGGAACCTAAACAGCCTCTGAGAAGGCATCAGCCTATCTGCCCACCCCATACGTGACTGAAGGCATCTCTTATTATGTCACATCTCCATTAATTCCCACTGAAGGCAGATCTTGGTTCAAGATCTTTCTTCTGGAGTTCAAAGCCCTTCCTAGGACTAGTCCTGGCTACCTTCATGGTCTTCTCTCCCCTTGCCCGTGCTCCTTTGTGGCAGCTCTGGAGCAATTCTATCTCGCTGGCAGAGGTGGGGTGCAGCTGGCCAGGAACATCTGGGTGCGCTAAGGTGGGACAAGCACCCCCAGGCTGTGTGGCAGGGTGGCAGCGTATGCTACTGCTGCCCCGGGGGAGCAGGTCTCCAATGCAGTGATGGTGTGTGTGTATACACACATTTCCATCCATCTATATATTACTTATCTCACTCCAAGACGGCGGCAGCGGCTGCTGCTGCATCCCTTTTCGGAGCTGCTATTGGCCAGAAATGATGTCAGTGCTTCCCAGGCTGGGTGCACCGCCATTGGCGGTGAGCAGGGATGCGGCTGTCAGCTGGAAGCGCTCCAGTCATTCATGGGGACTTCAGTGTGTGTTTGCTGGGCACGCTTGGACACAAATAGATGGTGAAAGATCTGGCAGAGCCAGGTGAGCACTTAGGGCTTCACTTTTAACTCTTTCTGGGGTCAGGATGGAGTGCCCTTCATCCCCTCTCACATCCCTGCACGAGAGCCAGATGCTCACCTGTCTCTCCCTTGTTCTGGCAGCAGCTGGCTGAAAGCACCCGCTCACCTCCTGCAGTGTGCAGCCCCAAGGGCATGTCCCCGTGTTGCTCAGTGGCCTTTGGACAACTGGAAAAAGCTCTGCTGCTTTTCCGTCTTCACCCCCACTAGCAATCAAAATCCCTGGCTTTGCACTGAGATCAGCCGCAATCATGACAAGACTTGAAATGCTGCTTCTGGGCTCTGTCTTATCCAGAATAATCTCTAAAGCTCGGCACCTACCTCGCTCAGCAGGAGTACTGAATAAGACTGCCAGCTCTCTTGGCTGCCGGCTCCCTTCTAACTTGCAGTATACTACAGCTCGTGCTTCAGACCAGAGCTTGGCTCCTACAGTCCTGAACACCTTTGCTCTCGAACTCAGTAAAGGAGAGAACCAATTCCCACCATGGCCCCTTGTGCGAATGCCAGAGTCCAAAAATAGGACACCTAGACTCATGCCTGGACAGTGGCAGTGCTGCAAGCACCACAGGACAGGTGACAGATGGATCCCAGCTTTCTCCCACCAGTCAGACCTGTGCAGTGCAGCACAGAGATGGAGACCCGGGCCAAGAAGCTGCGTGTTCAGCTGGGCTCGATCTCCCTCCTGTACTCAGTGATGCTCCGGCCACATGCCACCTTTTGGGAGATGCTAAATGCTCCCCTTCATGAGGTCTGCTGCAGGTGAGGGCTCCCTGCAGAGACTTTTCTGCCCGTCAAAGCGCTGGTCCGGGGGGATGTGGTGGCTTTGGCTGCGTGGCCCTGGCTGTAGAGGGGCCGAGCTCTGCCCCCCGACGCGCTGCTCGGCTCACCCCGCGCTCGCTGCCGCCTCGTTGAGCGCGGCCGGCGCGCTGTCCGCACCAGCTTCGTGCGAGCGGGGGCACCGCAGCACTCCCCGGGTCGGAGCAGCCCCCGGCGGGTGCGTGGCCGGGGGTCCCCCGTACGCTTCCCCTCCCACTGCCCCCACCGCCTTCCCCACGCGTGCGGCTGCCCGGCGGCACGACGGGGGCTCTGCGCCGAGCGCGGGGCAGCCGGTGCGGTCCCACCGCCGCCCCCGCTCACCTGCACCTGCATGAAGGAGCCGCGGTAGAAGCAGCAGGCGGCCGCGGACAGGGCGCTCCACAGGCTGCACCGCTCCGTCATGGCGCGGCGCGCCCGGCAGGGGCTGCCCCGGCCCGGGCTGCACCGCCGCTGCCTCCGCCGCCGCCGGGCTTCAATTTCAGCCGCTTCCCCGATTACCTCATCCCTTGTCGGCGGCNNNCACGGTGCGGCAGCTCCGCCCCGGCCTGCCCCGGTCCGCCCCGAGGGACCGCCCCGGCTCCGGGGAACCGAGGAAGCGGCACTTCGGGGGGAAGCGGTACCCCGGTCGTCTGCGCCCTGCGCGGGGAACTG
This sequence comes from Machaerirhynchus nigripectus, assembly GCA_013397975.1. Taxonomy (NCBI): domain Eukaryota; kingdom Metazoa; phylum Chordata; class Aves; order Passeriformes; family Dicruridae; genus Machaerirhynchus; species Machaerirhynchus nigripectus. Next base: position 216,408 of record VZRQ01002562.1, read on the forward strand.
GGAACCAGCTCCTCCGAAGGGAACCTGCGCTCCCATGCCACAAAAGGAACCAGCATCCCTGAGGGGATCGGGCACTCCGGCTGCCTGTGCTCTGAGGGGAACTGGGAACCAGCTCCTCCGAGAGGAACCGGCACTCCCATGTCGTAAAGGGAACAGGCATCCCTGAGGGGATCAGGCACCCCTAAAGGGAACAGGCAATCCTGTGTTGTAAAAGGAAGCAGCATCCCTCAGGGCATCAGGCACTCCGGCTGCCTGTGCCTTGAAGAGAACCGGCACCTCTGAGGGCATCGGGCATCCCTGAAGGGAACCGGCACCTCGGCTGCCCGTGCCCTGAGTGGGACTGGTTCCTCTGAGGTGACTCAGCTCCTCAGAGGGGAACAGACATCCCTGAGGGAACCAGCACCCCTGGCTGCCGGTGCTCTGAGAGAAACTGGCACCTCTGAGGGGATCAGACACCCTGAGGAACCCAGCACCCTTTTTCTCCCCACCCCAAATCTGCCTGCTCTCCCCAGTGATGCCCATGGGTCAGGGACAGCCTTGTCCCCTCTTGCCCATCCTGTCTTCCTTCACCGCCACATGGTGATATCTTTCTGGGGGATACACCAGTGCCCACCTCACATGGTGGGGAGCCAGCTGGCTGTTTCCTGTGTAGGCTGTCTCTGACTTGTGTTTAATTAAGGCTCTGCTTCAGTTTAATTAAGGCCACAGTATCACGTATGGGATGTGCAAGGCAGCACTGATGACTCAAAGCATTGCTCCAGCCTTGACTCTGGAATAAATCCCCCAAACCCCTGCTTGAACCTGCCAGCGGCTGCTCTGTGCTGGGGACAGGCAGGGGCTCCCCCAGCCTCAGCAGTGACAGGGACCTACACCTTGCTGTTCTCCCTCCACATCTGTCCTGGACTGCATGGCCTGGATTTGGCTGTGCTTCGGTAACTGGGGACTTCACCCTCCCATCTGCAAAGCGTGTCCTGGCCCAAGGACCCCCACACCTCCCGGGCGACACTGTGACCTCAGAGAGGTATTCCTGCTGCCACCGACCGCAGAACCCTGCAGCCTTCCTGCTAATTAATTCAAATGAGCCCCTCACATTCCCAGGCAAGGAGACAGCATCTGAGCCTGACGAGATACAGGTCCCTGCTTGAGCAAGCAGCTCTTCTGCGCAGAACAAAGGGCTCAGAGGCACTGGCTGGGCTCTCACTCTGCCCCTGGTTTTGCAGGGGAGAGAGGAGACAGGAGAGCAGCACGGCTGAACAGCAGGACAGGGCTGAGGCATGGGAGAACTGGTGGCAGCATGCAGCCTGCGGGCAGGGAACATGAGGCAGCAGGTGCTCACGGGTTCCATGGGTGCCTGCAGCCCCACAGCATGGGCAGGGAGCATGGACTCTCCTCCTCACCTCCTGCCTGGAGCTGAGGGACAGAGCAGATGGCACTGTGTGGGGACATGCTGCTCCAAAAAGATGCAGTGGTGAATCATCCTCCTGCCAGGGCTTCTCTCCTGTGATGGGCTCCATGGTTTCCTGTTGAGGCTTTCACTGACGAGTGAGTGGGAGCCTCATGGGGTGCTGCAGGGTGAAGTCCTCCAGCTGTGCCTGTGCGGCCCCTCCTCACAGGGAAGCTGAAAATCCCTGACTGAGCTCCTGTGAGGATGTGTGACAGCTTTACTGGTTGCTGCTCTGCCAACAGGTAACGTCTTTCTGCAGCTCCTTCACCTGCACAAAGGCCAAAGCTGGGCTGGCTGGGATGTTGAAATAGAGAGCTGGGTGTGCATATCCCCAGGCAGCTTGGAAACACCAGCCCTTAGGCTATTATGAAAGCACATTAATTACCAACTGCTTATTGATCCTGGCTTTCCAACCCTCTCTTGCTCCCAGTTGCACCTCGAATCAGGCCAAGCTTGGTGATAGGAGCACCAGCCCTGGCTGTTTTGCAGCTTAAGCTCAAGGGCTGATGTTTGGCAGATCCTTGGTGCACAACCTGGACACAGACCTCCCTGTCAGCCTTTGCTCATGAGGGCTTTGCAACACATCCTGTCCCTCTTCCTGACTCTCTCCTTCACCGGCTCTTTTCTTCCTGTCTTTCCTTTGCTCACCCCTCACCAGTGTTTCCCCTCTGCTTGTTTCCCTCTCAGCTATATGGACCAGTGGCAGATCCCAGCCCCATCCTCCCTTGCTCCACAGGCAGGCACAGCAGCCTCTTTCCCACCCTGAATCCCACAGGACCTGGGGCTGAACACTGCTGGGCGCTGAGCACCCTGCAGCTGCATGGGCTGCCAGCCAGGCACGGCGACTGCAATCAGCTGGAGTGTCCCTGTCGTCCCGGTCACTCACACTCCAGATAATTACTTATTTGACTAAAATAGCTGCTGTCACTGCAGCCATCAGTTGCTTCTCTGATCAAAGGGAAGCGGTGTATAAATCACAGCCCATGGGCTGTTTCTGGACACCACAGGGAAGGATGAGAAATAAAGGCCAGATAGCTTAGGTCCAGGATATGACTGGATGGTAGGGAATTCTCCTGGCTCATGAAAAAGTACTTGATCCCAAAGGCAGAGCCATACCCATTGCTCCCCACCTGTATTGTTTTAGTCTATTAAATCATGACCCGCAAAATGTGCCCATCTCTGGATGCACACACTGACAGTGCCAGGGAAAACACCTCAAACTATTCTGTTCCTCCCCTCACCTCTCCTTGCCCTCATAGGACTTGCCTGTGAGAGCAGGAGTTTTTGTGCACATCTTGAGGTCCCCATACCAGGGCCCTTCCCTGCAGAGGCTGGTGTATTGGCTTTGTAGGGGAAATGAACTACACCACAGCCAGACCCAATACACCCAGTCAGAGCTTTGTTGTCCTTGCACACGTCCCACCTCCAGCCCCGTGAGCTCCCATTCTGCCAGTCCCACATGGCTTAGGGGCACAGAGAGGAGAACATCCCACCCAGGGGATCGCTCTGCTACATGTCAAAAACCTCATCTGACCGCAGTTCCCAGAGGCTGCCAGCTGCCAGACTCGGTGCGTGGGGTCCTCATTAGCCCCAGGGGTGGACGCGGAAGGAGGTGACCCCTGTTAGAAGCAGCAGATGAGCTCAGGGCCCAGCCAGCTCTCTCCCAAGCTTTCCAGCTGGTGCTGCCACAGAGGGTTCCCACATTTCTATGTCAGGCTACAGCCACCACCAGGAGACCCCAGTCCAAAAGATGAAGGCGCAGGGCTCTGTGCTAATTAGACTACCCAAGCTGGGCACCTCAAGTCACTTCTCAACAACCACATCTGCCCAGTGGCAGACTAGATTAGATCCCCACTGGGCAACTGGACTCAGGAAGCTCTAACCCTCCTTAAACAAACACCCCAAAGGCCATGGCATGGCAGTGACCACCATGTCACTTCAGTTGGTTTCAGTGCTCCGTGCCCAAACCTCACAGCATCCCTGCCACCACTCCTCTGTGCCTGCCTGGCGCCCCATTGTGCCAGCAGCCTCCTGCAAAAGGGCCGCTCTCCTCCAGAGCCAGGCACCTCACTAATGAATTTCTGGCCAGACATGAAGAGTCCTCAGGAATGTTAATAGTTTGCTGGAGGATAAGCAAGAGATTTGGAGAGATTTACACCAACTTTCATGTGACAGCCACGAAAGTGGCTCAAACCCTTCCGTTTCTTTACGTGGGGGTGGAGGGAGGAGGCTGCATCTGTGGGCATTCACAAGTATCTGAGAACATGAAATGCAAGCAGCTCCTGTGGGAACAGCATTGGGGGGACCACGTAGGGTTTGCGTCTCCTGTCCTCCCTGGCCTTGCCAGAAATATCTTCCAGGGCCAAAGTGGGAGCCCAGCGGGGAGGAGGGGTGCAGAACTGACACCCTGCTGGAGTAAGACCTGGACAGTTCCAGGGCTACCATCCCCTCTCCACCCCTGGCACCCGGCTGGGACAGGCTCTGATCATGCTCCGTGTCTTACCTTCACATATTCACTGCCAGACTCCAGGCCATCGCCGTGGCTAAAAGGGAGAGGAACAATAAAAATACATAAGTACAGGGCAGTAAGTTGTGACATTCAGGTCAAAGGCAGTGGTGGCACAGCTGGGGGAGCTGGGGTCTGTGCCCCTTGTCTTGCCACGGTGCCAAGAGCACGACCACAGTTTTGGGAGAGGTTCCCAGGGCCCCAGCAGTGTTCCTGCCTGCTCTGTGCCCACTCTCAGCACAGGGCTTACCCTCCCTAATGCGATCAGGGCAGAATGAGGCCTTTTTAGAGGATCTCTCCCCAAATCGGCTTTGGACTGTGTGAGCTGACCCAGGGAGACCCAGCAGCCAGGCCGGGGTCCCCGGAGGTCACAGTGCCGGGAGTACCTGCCAAGCTGGGGGGCCCTGTGTCCTGTTCCCTGGCAGAGCTGCATTCCCAGTAGGCAGCTGTTGGGACACGCCACTCAGATGAGCATTTCTGACTTTATGTATGGCTTTGTGTGACCCTACAGAATTCAAACTCCCACCAAAGCTGGGCCTGAACTGTGATGTCCTGACTGGGACTGCTTTCCATGCTCTTATAGGTCCAGGTATGTGTCTGTATGGAGGCGTCCCAGGGGAACAATAGAGAGTTCAAAAGGAGAGAGGCTGTAACAGCCTGAGCTGGGATGTGCTACCTTGAGGTCTCACCTTTCAGAAAAAAATACAAAAATCCAGATGTCTTTAACCAGAATCCAGAACCCATTGCCTCCCCAGTGCCAAGCTTCAGTATGGACATCCCACTATTTGCCAAGGTCACTTGCCTGAGCATGAGCCAGCAGCAGGGGCCTGGGGATGGCAGGCTGCCACAGCAGGACAGGCAGCTGCAACTAAGGAATAACCAAATCCAAGGGCATCATAGACCTGGGATGTCCCTTCCCTGCCAGGGGCCACCTCATCAGACACGTCAGATACTGGGAACTGCTGAGGGTCCTGCACACAACCTCCCCCTGGGGCTTGCACTGGTAGCAACCCTAGGGAGCCAAATTCCTACTCTGTGGGCTCTCTCCAGGTTGAGGGTGGTGCCTGGAGGCCTCCCCAAAGGGAAGCAGGGATAGCAGAGGCAACCACTGCCAGACATTTTTCCACTGGACATCCCCTATGGCATTACAGTGGGTTGTGACAGGGTCTACATGAGCCCCTCGTAGTGTCCAGCCCTCCAGAAGACAATTCCCACCCCTGGAACCCTCGGAAGTCTTTAAAAAACGTGTGGATGTGGCATTTAAGGACACGGTTTAGTGGTGAACATAGCAGGGCCAGGTTGACGTTTGGACTCAATCTTAGTGGTATTTTCCAACCTTAGCGATTCTGTGATTCTCCAAGCCCACGCTGCAGAAACCACATCCCCTGGTGTTCAGCTTGGGAGGGGAAGAAGGGGCTGGAAATCAAACCCATACTTTTTTGGAGGTGAAGAAAATAGCGGAGCATTTGGGATCAGGGATGGATGCAGACTCTCCTGGGCAGCTGTGGGCTGCCTGCCCGCCCCGGCACTGCCTCTCCAGCCTGTTTGCCCTTCACATACTGCAGAGCTGCCTGGTGCTGCGAGAGCCGTGAGAAAAACCGGCAGGAGGATGGGGGGCCTCTGGGCAGGAAGTCGGGAGCATGGGAGCAGCTGGGAGACGCTGCGAGGGCCCGGGCAGGAGAGGCCCCTGTGCCGGGGAAGGGCAGCAGCTGGGACCGCAGCCCCCCTGGTTCTGCACATTCCTGGAGGAAACGGCATTTTTGGGGGCAGACGAGCGCCTGGGAGAAATTCCAGGGCTGCCTTTGGAGTGCAGCCATGGCTGAGCTGCTGGGACCTGGAGCTACAGCAATGGTATTGGGGAGTGAGGGTTTGGTGGGGTGGCTGTTCCCTTTGGGCTTGGGAAGGCATCACCATGACTTGCAAATGTGCCAAGCTCCAGGCTGGCTGCTGGGAACAGTCCAGGAGGATCCTGTGGGTCCAGCCCTGGTTTGAAGCCCAGGGTCTGCCTGCCTTGGGACACTGGTGCGGGCTGTACCGCAGGGGAACCAAATTTGGGCACCTCGTGCCTCAGTTTCCCCCTCTGTAGAGCTGCCTCCAGGGAGGTTTTGGCTGGCAGTGCTGCCAGAGGGGTCTGCAGGGAGCATCAGGCAGTGCCTGCGGGAAGCAGCATTTCCCGTGCCTCGCGCACGGCCGCGCGCACAGGGAAACCGAGTCATGTCCGCCCTGTGACCTGCCAGCGGTCATCTCCCGTTAGTCAGCGTGTCTCTGCTGGAGTCACAGCCACCGCCTTGCCCTGAGCAGCTCCACAGGCTGGGTGCCACTCCCTGTCCCACAGCAGCACAATTTCCCCCCTCACAGGCCTGATTCTGGCAAAGCCCTCCTGCATATGAGCATCCTCAGCCCATCCTGTCTTGGGGACTGTCCTTACCAGAAATACTCCGGGGGGCCAGGTGAAAACATGCCCTAGGGCCATGTTTGTTCCCCCCCAGGGAACATGCTGCTGCCACGGCCTGGCAGGAACAGACTGTCCCCATCCCCGGGGATGTGCCTGCGCAGGAGGAAGGGCTGGGGCGCAGCATTATCCCGGTCCCACTTCCTCCCACCCGCCCCACAGTAGGGCCTGGCCTTGGGATGGCTCTGGCAGACGGCTGCTCCCTGAGCCTGGGGCTGTGGCAGGGGCTACGGGTTAGAGTGTAGAAAGGCAGAAATAACACTGATGCCAAGACCTGCTCTGGTCACTCTTGTGCCTCAGTTTCCCTGTCAAGCAGCAAGGCTACACCCATCATCAGGAAAGCCACACAGGATGCAAAAAAGCATTTGGCCCCCAATTTTTGGGACCCCAACTCCCCATTCCCCAGATTCAAGACACCCAGGTGACCCACCCATGTTCCACTGCTGCTTGGTTCTCAGCCATGCTGGCTTGGGATCTAAGTAATTTCTGGGAGACAGAGGGTCTGGGTGAGCCCTCTGCACCCTCCTCGAGGACTCTCTGCCACTGCTGGGGCTCTGTGCTCACCGAAGGATGTGGCAGTGCCACCAGCCCCCCAAACCTCCGAGCCTCTGGCCCTCCGAGCTGGCCACAGGCCCTGGCGCCGGGTCTGCTGTGGTTTCAGCAGCTCTTTCCTTGAGCAAACACCACCACAGGCTGGGAGCCTCGGCACCCGAGCAGCAGCTCCGGCATCTGCGTCGAAGTTTTGTGTCCACCCCAAGCAAAGCCCCTTCCCAGCCTCTCCCTCCCCATCCCCTCCACTGTGCCGGGGTGCGAGGGGTGGCCGGGGGGCCGGGACCCCTTACCTGCCCTGTCCCAGGGTGGGAAACCTCCTGCCCAGCGCTGTCATCGGCCCTGCGGGATGCAGCAAGCGCCTCTGCCGCCTTGGATGGGATGGGGAGAAGCTCTCCCGCGCGCTCTCCCGCCTTGCACTGAGCGCCGGGACTTGGGGCGCGCAAGGCGGTGGCGGACCCTCCTCCTTCCCGTCCCAGCCCTCCTCCGGCCCTCCCTTCGCGGCCGGCAGGAATGTGTGGCCGGCACAGCCCGGCTCCCACCGCCGGCACGGATTTCTCCTCCTCACCCCACTTACCGGGGCCACCCGGACCTCCCGAACGCTCAGTGTCAGGAAGAGGAGGCCCCGGCCCCGGGGCGGTGCAGGGGAAACAGGGACATCAGGGGCCACTTGAGAGCAGAGAGAGAAGAATCAGGCCAGGGAAAGGGGGAGAAGTGTTTTCGGGAGAAATTTGGAGTCGCCTTTGCCTGTGTCCTCTGTCACACACACCCTGCTGTGCTGGGGTCGCATTTGGCCCCTTATGCCCCTATGCCCAGGGGCAGGGCGCTAAAAATCCCTCTGGTTGATTCTGCGGTCAAAACCCTCCAAAAAATCCACCCGTCGTCTCAGAGGGCTGAGACTCCTGCTGGACAGGGCGAAGGGGCTGCATGCCAAAAGCCCCTCTGCAAGGCAGAAACCTCGTGGCCTGAGTGCAGTTAGAGGCAAAACTACTTTGCGCTAAACATCCCCTTGGAGCCCAAAATTGCCCCGGAGGGGGAGATTGTGCCTGGAGTGGCGGGGGGGCGGATGTTTACCGGCAGGTGATGAAATGGGGACGGGGTGTCCGGTTTCAGGATTTGCCCCTGTGCCTTGGGAAGAGGCAGTGCTGCTCAGGAGAGGGGGAAAGGATAGAGGGGGTGGAAAAGAGGAGAGTGAGAGGCGGAGGCGGCTGTAACAGTGCTGGTGTGAGCTCTCCGCAGCAACATATCCTGGTGCTGGAACGCAGCCGCCGCAGGACAAAGAGATGCCGGGGCAGAGCGGGGCTGCGAGATGTTTCCACCCCGTCCGGAAACAAGAGGGAGCAGGAATCCCACAGGAAACCTCGTTCCCATGGAGCCGCTGACCTGACCATGCCCCAGCTGTGCTGTCCCACCGGCCAGGTGCATCCCGCTGGCACTGTGGGCGCGGGGGGACGTTGCAGTGACCCTGTTGTGTCCCGGCCCCCTCCTCTTGCCCTGGAGGGGCCAAAGGGGGGGTCTTAGCAGAAGGCAGAGCAAACCTCAAAGGGCTATACCTGTCTGGGGAGATCTTGTCAGGATGCTCTTGTCCCTTTTCCAGCAGATCCCTGTCAGTGATCTCTGCTCCAGGTGCTGTGTCAGGGCTCGTGGTTTGGCTGGGGTTTGGAGTCAGGCTGGAGCTCGGTGCCTCTGTCCTAGGGCAGGAGACATTCCCCACAGGCTCCTGGTCTGTCCTGGTCATCACTGCCTCCAGGGTGTCCCCAGGCTCAGCCTCTTCCTCCTCCTGCTCTGCTTGTCCAGCAGCCGAGGGTGAGTCTGTGCCTGGGCCAGGGGTGCTGGACATCTCAGGGCACTTGAGGCTGGGGAGCTGGGCTGTCTGGGGTGGTTTGTTGTTGGGAGTCCCTTTCTCCCGGCAGCTCTGGCTACTCTTGTCTTTGCCCAGGCTCTTCCCTGCCTTGCCCAGATTCAGCCTGGGCATGGTGCCCATGTGGCTGTACATGTCCGATGACCGGGCGTAGGGGCCAGGGCTCTTGGGCACAGTGTTGAGATCATCCTGGATGCTGTCAAAGGGCTCGCCTAGGAAGCCGTGGGGAGGTGAGAGATGTGGCCTGAGACTCTCGGGAGAGCTGGGGACCACAGACACGCGCCGGAAGGTGAAGGAGCGGGGGATGCTGCTCAGGCTCCCAAAGCCCTTGAACTTGAAAAACTCTGTCAAGGAGAAAGGAGTGATGAGTGTGGGGTTACTGCTGGCACAGTGTGATGATGGCGGGTCCCAGAGCCCCTGGTCCTGGGTTAGGGTGGGCATGGGGCACTGTGCAGCCTGGTGTCACCCTGTTACACCCACATCTGCAGTCCCAGCCTGGTATAACATCCCTGTGGTCTGGGGTGTATGTGATGCTGCTTGAGGTATCTCTGCTGGGAACCCGGGAACTCTGCCCTGGTCCCTAGGGGCGTCTCCTGTGCCAAATCTGACGGCTGCAACTTCCCACCACAGCTGAGGGGCGAGCAGGCAACTCTAGAACTGATTTCAAATCTTTTCCTCCTGCCCTTTGCCTGCCTGCTTCCCCCGGGGGACTCTGGGCAGGGCTGTGCCCACCCCCACAGCCTCAGGGCAGCCCTGCAGGATGCAAGAATGGGATACACAGCATCTCCCCAGGGAATGGGGGTCCTGAACGCACATGACCTGCCCACATGCGCATGTCTCGCCAGCACGGTGGAGCAGGAACCAGCCACGGGTGCTGCTGCAGGCGGGAGATAACCTCCCCACTTCCTCGCCCGGCCCCTCACCAGCTCCAGCTGCCACCTGCAAGTGCTGAGCACGAACATGTTCGCCGGAGAAATATTTATAACTCCGGCGGGCGGGCGGCTTTGCATTTCACACGTCAGCCCCAGCTCAGCTCTGTGTGCCGCTGCAGCGCAGCCTCGGATGGTGCTGGTGCCGGTGCCAGTGTCAGCACACAGGATGAGCCAGCCTGTGGCCGCTGTGCTGTTGAGCAGTGTTTCTCTGCTGGCCCCGACTGCTCTGGGCGGCCACCTGGGGTTTTGCAATGTTGATGTCTCCCTGGGGCTCTGCAAAGCACCGGGGCAGGAAGCGATACGTTGCAGAAGTGCTGAGCAAGGACCCGGGTGTCCGGGGCTGCTCGGCCCTCGGATTCCCACCTCCAGCCGCCAGCTATGGGCTCTGCGGGGCATCCCTGCAGCTGGACAGGGCGAAGGGGCTGCATGCCAAAAGCCCCTCTGCAAGGCAGAAACCTCGTGGCCTGAGTGCAGTTAGAGGCAAAACTACTTTGCGCTAAACCCCCCTTGGAGTCCAAGCATCTTCTGCTACCTGCTGCTCCTGGCGCTGCTGCGAGGTGGGAAAGGCAGCACGGGGGACTTTCCCCATCTCCCCACCACTCCACCACAAAGGAAAATCCCAGCTGGGATAGGGCTGCGGGTTTGGCCAGTGGAGGGGTCCCGGGGGAGTGGAGGGACTGGCCCCCCTCTGGCGCCGGCCCCGCGGCAGGAATGCAGAGAGCACAGCCCAGAGCTGGGAATTGGGTGAAGGCCTCTGCAGCCTCCCCCCGGGGTTCCGGGGGAAAACCGAGGTCTGTGAGAAAGTGCAGAGCTCGTTCCCGGTGGGTATCGAGCACTTCCTCCCAGAAGAGCCAGTGGGAATCCATTCCCAGGCTCCCACCCGGCTCCTCTGTGTCACCCCCATCCCTGTGCTGCAGGAGCACCCTGGGATGAGGGTCCTAGCCACCCTCAGCCCCCAGCACCAGCTGGTACCCCAGCTGTGCACCCTGAAGGGTGTGATTTAAGGAGTGAAGACCCCCAAACCCTGCTGTACATCCCTCTGGTCACATCACAGCATCCAGCACAGGGCTGGGCTGCAGCAGACTGGTCCCAGTCCCAGCACGCAGCTCCTGAGCCAGCACCCAGCCCTGTGGATGGAAACCCCCAAAGCCCCTCACCCCAGTGAGTTTCCTAACAAGAGCAGAGCCTGTCACAGCTCCAAACATCCCTGGATGGGATGACCCGGGGAGTGTGTGAGCACACACTCACGCTAACTCTCACACATCCTCCTACCCACCAGGATGTCCAGGTGAGCACCCCATTGCCCACCCACCCCGTCCCGTGGCCACTTACTGAATTTCTTGAAGCCCCCTCGTTTCTGGCCCTCGGCCATGGCCGCTCTGATCGGAGGCCACGGGGACCAAGAGGGACAAGACTATAACTGTGAAGCCCTTCCCCGCCCGCTCCTCCCTTCCTGCCCCCGGCCCCCCCCCCCGCAGTCACTCATCGCTCGCTCAGCGTTTCCTCCCGTGCTGTCATCTGCTCCCGGCCCCGCTGCTATCCCTGTCTGCTCTCACTCTGTCCCTACAGTTCCTGCAGTCCCCGTGGCTGCTTGCACCTGCCTGGCTGCTCAAGAGCCAACTCTGCACCCCGGTTTGGGGATGTCTGGCAGATGTGGACACCCAAAAACCTCTATGTGCCAGCCCTAGAGGAAGGTGCCAGCCCTAGAAGAGGGTGCCAGCCCCGTGGAAGAAGGTGCCAGCCCTAGAGGGGTGTGACAGCCCTATGGATGAGGCTCCAGCGCTATGGATGAGGCTCCAGCCCTGCAGGCAGGACTCTGCCATGCACATCTGGTGCTCAGCCCCTCTGGGGTGAGAGCTGGGTGCCATCACTGCCAGCACGAGCACTCCCCACCAGCTGTTCTCTCGTGCTGGGGACATTGACGTGCTCCGTAGGTGTGTCTCCATGCAGGACAAGGTGGCCTGGACCCAGCAGGGATCCGGTGCCTGTGTTTCCCATTCCCTGGGAGCTGGTGGTTCCCATGGCCAGGATGCTGGCAGCCACCTCTGCCACAGCTCTGTCCTTGGCTCCCTGCGCTCTCCACTTTGGGGACCAGTTCGAGCTCTTCGTCCTGCACCTGAACACAGCCATGGCCGGGGGAGGAGCTCGGGGTTCCCTAAACCAGACCCTGAAGTCCTCTTGTTTGGCCATGGCATCCCTACATCACAGCCGCGGCTGCAGGAACAGAAGTGCTGTTTAACTCGTGACGTGTTTAAGCACACACGGGGCACAAGGCAACGCGCTTTAGGACCAGCGGCCCCGGGGACGGCTTGGTGCTCCCGGGCCACGAGGAGGGACAGCGGGGGATAACATGGCGGCGGCCCCGCGGACTGCAACGCCCACAAGGTCCCGCGCGGCGGCTGGCTGGTCACGTGACTGTGTCGCCGGGTCACGTGGCGGAACGGGCGGGACGCGGTGCTGTGGCAACGGCGCGGCCGCCATGGCCAAGCAGTACGACATGGTCGAGTGTCCCTTCTGCGACGAGGTCTCCAAGTACGAGAAGCTCGCCAAGATCGGGCAGGGCACCTTCGGGTGAGTGCCGCGCCGGCCCCGGCCCTCCCCGGCCCTCCCCGGTCCGGCCCGGCCCGGCCCCGGCCTCAGGCCTGCAGTCGGGGCCCAGCCCCGCAGCCCATCCGCGCCAGCTCCGGGTGCTCCTTGCTCGGGTGTCCTTTCCCCGGTCACCTCTCTGGCTTCAGAGCACCAATGTGGGTCCTGGGTCCTCTTTTCCCCAACCTGAGACCCTGCTCTGTCCCAGCTCTGGCAGAGCACATTTAACCTTGAAAACAGGGTGGGGGCCTGTAACTTGCCTCCAGATGTTCACCTTGGCTCCAAAGGGTCAATTTTTTGCTCCAAATGTGCTGCGTTACTGAAAATCCTTGTAAGGCTGCAGGAGCTCTGGGCTCTCTGTTGGTTCAGTGAATCCTGAGGGCCTTTGGCTCGGGGAATGTGGCTATATTGGCTCAGCACAGAGTTCTCTGTACAGTGCTTTAGTGTGTCTTGTTTGGGCTTGTTCCTTGTCAGGAGCACCTGGCCCCTTTCTCCTTGTGCTGCTCACATATTTTTTTCTGTTTTTTTTACAGGGAAGTTTTCAAAGCCAAACACCGCCAGACAGGCAAGAAAGTAGCACTGAAGAAGGTGTTGATGGAAAACGAGAAGGAAGGGGTAAGTGCGGGGCATGGCTGGATTGGGCCTGTTGTCAGCTGGGCTGCAAAGGCACATGGCAGCAGTGAGGGGGCTGAGCTGCATGGGATGTCTGCTGGGAAGTGACACTTCCCATGTGTTTCTTCTCCTCTGGGAAACCACAGCACGCCCAGCACAGGGCTCCACACTAGCTGTATTTGTGGAAAAACTGGGTGCTGTGTGAAGCACATGTTCAGGGGTTGGGGAGAGAGTTAACAGCTTAAACAGCAAAGGCAGCAGCCAGAGAGGCTGTTCTGCAGCTCAAGCTGTACCATGTCCTGGTGTGAATGTGGAAGGTGAGGAGAGGAGGGTGGGATGGTGACCAACTGATGACCAAGCTGCATGGTCACACCTCTCCTGTTCTCTAGGCAGAGATGGCCTGGTCTCCTGCACCTCCAATCTCCATTCTCTCTCTCTCTTTTCCAGTTTCCCATCACAGCCTTGCGAGAGATTAAAATCCTCCAGCTTCTCAAACACGAGAACGTGGTGAACCTCATAGAAATCTGCAGGACCAAAGGTACTTTGCAGGGTCTCCCTTGTGTCAACGATGGCTTTTTTGAGCCCTGCTGAGCAGGCAGGTGTCTTGTGCTGGGAGTGGGGTGGTCTAGCTGAGCACAGGCCTCTGTTCCTGCCTGTGACATGGGGTGACTGGTCACTTATCTTGGAAAAGAGTTTCTAAATGAGTCAGGACGTTGCTAAAGCTCAGCTGGAAAAAGCTTTTGTAGTCCTGCCAGGATATGCCTGTGCCATGGCAGTGGATGCTGTCTGTGCTGGGAAACTCTCTTCTGAGAGACTTTAAATGAACCAGCACTGGAGAGACTTCAGAGCAGAGGCTCCTCAGCCTGGAGCTGCCTCTCTTGGGTGGCTTGTGATGGTTTGTGGCAGCTCTGAGCTGGTGGCACAGTTCCAGCTGAGGTTCACTCATCATCTCTTTCTGTGGGTGACGTAACTGCTCGTGCTGGGAGGACTGGGACTCCACATGGGCAGTTCTGAGCTGCTCTTCTACCTCCTCACTCCCACCTGATGCCATGTGCCCCCACTGCTTCTCAGGCTCAGCACACCTGGCCTGGCTCTTTTTCCAGTGAAACTGCTATATTAAATTTGCTAGTTTTTATATATATCATTCTCTTATATGGATTTGCACTAGAAAAATACTTTGGAAAGTGACAGTTGATGTTACAGGCTGCCCTTCCCTAGCCAGTCGTGTCAGTGAAATAAAAACAAAACTGACCAGTATCTGGTGTTTCTTAAAAAGTCCAGTCACTGAACGGGCAGAAATCTGTGGCCTAGGATGGGGAAATTCAAGTTACTCCAGTTGTAATTGTGTGTAGACTACTGTCTGAGTAAAAACACCACTGACAAGTTAATTTTTAATTCACTGTGTGATTAAAAGAGCTGTGACGATTGGGTGTCTGCCATACCAAAAGTAAATATTTTTGTAGACATGTAATTTGTTCCCTTTTTGCTTATGTTTTGTTGGTATTCCAGTTTTCATCCAAATCTACCTTGACCTCAGTTTACAGTAAAGTAGAAATGTTTCATTTACTGTTCTCAAACGTGAGGCTTTTTTTTTTACGTTGGGAAGGTGTGTTTGAGGCTGTGTCTGTGTGAGGAACTGCAAACCCAGTGTAGCAGGCACCCTCCTGGCTGGAGAGGAGAGCAGTGTGCTTCTGTGGGGCCTAAGCTTTTCCGGTTGGAGATGCTGATCAGCAGGTTTTGCTGATTACAGCTGATGAAAATCAGCCTTTCTTTTTAATAACGTTTTGCGTGTGTGCTCTAGGAACAAGATTGAAATCGATTGCTTCCCTTGAGGTCTGCTGTCATTGACTTCAAATTGCAGTTGGCGTTGGAGTTTTATATCACTTTGATCGAGATCAGTCCGTTTTTGCAGATGCTGTTTGAGGTTGCAGGAAATCTCACTTTTTAATGTGAGATTAGACAGATTTTCTGTGTTTCTGCGTTCTTCCCGGGGCTGTCTGTGGGTGCCTCGTCTATTGCTGGTGCTTGGCTGGCAGCCACAGCTTGCAGGGAGGAAACCCCACAGCTGTTATGTGCCCAGAGCAGCATGAAATGAAGCTTTCAAAGATTGCCATGCCCTTTCCTTGCCTGTCTGATGACATTCACTGCACCAGTCCTCATCTCCTGTTCTTGTGTTGCTAGTTTTGCTCAGTTCTTGTTTAGGAAGGACCTTGAGGCCTGCAGGCTGTCTGGTTCTCTGTGTTCCCATGCCCTGAGTGTAGGGGGTGTTGTATGAGCAGCAGGGTGGTGGGAGGTAAGAGGAGCTGTGATCCGGTGAAAGGTCCCTCACTGACAGCCCCTCTGTGCCTCTCCTGCAGCCTCTCCGTACAACCGATGCAAGGGCAGCATCTACCTTGTGTTTGACTTCTGTGAGCACGACCTGGCTGGCCTTCTCAGCAACGCCCACGTCAAGTTCACACTGTCAGAGATAAAGAAAGTTATGCAGATGCTTCTGAATGGACTTTACTACATCCACAGGAACAAGGTAATGGGACAGACTCCTGCTGTGCTCAGAGGGTGGCTTTCCAAGGAGCAGGTGTCTTAGCACAGGCTGGAGGAAAATCCTTGTTTTCCACTTAGGCAGCCTGAGCATCATGCTGGCCCCAGGCACCCAAGGAGGGCACTTTACTCACTTAGCTCTTCAATGTCTGTCCTTTTACAGATCTTGCACCGAGACATGAAAGCAGCGAACGTCCTGATCACGCGGGATGGAGTCCTGAAGCTGGCAGACTTTGGGCTGGCTCGAGCTTTCAGCCTGGCTAAGAACAGCCAGCCAAACCGCTACACCAACCGCGTGGTGACCCTGTGGTATCGGCCCCCAGAGCTGCTCCTAGGTAGGAGGAGCCCTAGGTGGGCCCTGCCGGCTTCTTGGCCCTTCTTGGCCCTCTGGGAAAGTAACTCGGCATCTCCGTTTAGGGGAGCGGGACTACGGCCCCCCCATTGACCTCTGGGGCGCAGGCTGCATCATGGCAGAGATGTGGACCCGCAGCCCCATCATGCAGGGGAACACGGAGCAGCACCAGCTCACCCTCATCAGCCAGCTCTGCGGATCCATCACGCCAGAGGTGAGGGCGAGAGCAGGGATGCTGCAGAGAGCAGGAGTGTGGGCAGAGTCTGGGACCAGGCACTCGGGCTTCTTCCTTGCCCTGTGTGCTGGCTGCTGTATGCTCCCAGCAGTAGAGTGTGCCTGGTGGTGGCAGGGAGGCTGGAGAATCTTCTAGCCTGTGCTTTGGGGTTGTCACTCACACAAACACCCTCAATTTCTGCTTAAAGAAGGGTGGGGGTTTTTATTCTCAGGTGTTTTGCACTGGTCACCTTGAAAAGCCTTTTGAATTCTGTCTTGTGATTTGTGGCATCAGCTCAGCTCTGGTGTGAGCACCCGGCCCCTTCTCAGCTCCTCCTTTATCAGCAGCTCGTCCTGCCCTCTTGTGGGGAGCAAGCTGAGAGATCTCAGCCCGGACTGGGATCTGCGGGATTTTGTGCTGGCAGCTGCAGAGGCCTCATCCTGCTATCACATTCATTGTCAGTACGCCGGAGGTGCTTTCTTTGGCATGTAGATACCTGCTGTGGTCTCTCCCAGATCGAGATAAGCGCTGGTGATTGCAGCAGGCTTTGCTTTTTAAGGATAAACAGTGCCACATCCAGGTGATTATTTAGCAATCAGTTTTGTCACTTTATCTTTCTGGATGTGGTAGCTGGCCTGAACCATGCTCTGTAGTAGTTCTTTTGTGGGGGAACCAGAAATCCTGGAGCATCATTTCCACACCAGGAAGACTCTGTCCTGACTTGTCCACGTCTCCAGGCATTAGTGCAGACTTTAGTGCCTCTTTGTTGCTGTGACAACAAGATCTGTCAGCTTGGAGGTTATAAAATAGAATTGTTATTTCAGCAGACCTCACCCTGGTTTGCCTGAGGGTGTTTGAATCAAAAACGGTTTGTCCTTTCCATAACTACTTCTTGCCAACCCCTTTTCCTGCCCCTTCCCAGGTTTGGCCGAACGTGGATAAATATGAGCTGTATGAGAAGCTGGATCTCCCCAAGGGGCAGAAGCGGAAGGTGAAGGATCGCCTCAAGGCCTACGTCAAAGACCCCTACGCGCTCGACCTCATCGACAAGCTGCTGGTGCTGGATCCCGCCCAGCGCATTGACAGCGACGACGCCCTGAACCATGACTTCTTCTGGTCGGACCCCATGCCCTCAGACCTCAAAAACATGCTGTCCACCCACAACCAGTCCATGTTTGAGTACCTGGCCCCACCACGCAGGAGGGGTGGGCACATGCCCCAGCAACCGGCGAACCAAGGCAGGAACCCAGCTGCCACCAACCAGACTGAATTCGACAGAGTGTTTTGACATCCGGTGAGGTCCTGGCTGGGCTTCCCCGCATTAATCAGAGATGTCCTGGCGAGGTCTCTTTGTCTAGGAAAGGACTTTTTTCAAGGTGAAGTGACTGATGGCGTTAACAGAGCTTGGCCATCTCCTCTCCGCCAGCACAGAGCTGCGTGACTTGGGGAGGTGACACCTGTGAGCTCGACATTGTTTCCTTGCACTTTTGTCTCAGAACCTGTTTTTGCTCCCCAAAAGTCTGTATTGGTTACAATAAACTTGCAGATCAATTGTTATGGACCTGGTGATGGAAAAAGTGTCTCCGTCCGTGCTGGGGCTCTTGGCAAATGGTGCAGGGACTGGTAGGACTGGGAGTAGCTGCCCTGCTTGGACATGCCTCAGCTCTCTTGGTCTGTCATAGCTCCTGCATGGAGTATCCTCTGAGCACTGGAGCGGTGATGTAGGACGAGGCAGGTGCTTCTGAGTCATCAGATGTGTCTTGGGGAAGGCAGAGTCACCCTAGATAGGATGACTCGATCTCCCTGGAGACTGGGATCTAGCCTAAAAAAGGGCTTTTTGAGCAAAACAGAGAGGTGGCTGGCAGAGCTGGATGCTCCATGTAGCCAGGATTTACAGTGGTACTCACTGGTGTGTATGACAGCATGTGGTATCCATGCTTTCTGCATTGCAAACCATGATTGGGAGTCACGTTGGATACACCCAACCTGCTGTGGGCAAGCACTGGTCTGTGCCTGAGGTGAGACCTGCCCTCCTGTCTGCTGGGATTTCAGGGTAGTGTGGCAGGGCTGGGCACACTGTGCTGAGAGCAGGAGGACACTCATTTGTCCCCTGCTGTCTCCTGGAGCTCTTTGCATGAGAGACTAGAACAAGACCACTGCCTTCTTTAGGGTACAGTGACTAGCCTGACACACTGGGATGACCTGTGCACACCTTATGCCAGAACTTGGCAGGATTGATTAATAGAGAGCCAGTGGTCCTGCACAGCTGCTCTCTGCACAGTTTCCTGTGGCTATCAGCTGTACCAGCGGTCTTCTCCCTGAGCCCCATGGATGCCAAGAGTCAACATGTACAGCTGGTGATGGCATTTGGGACTTGGTAACTTGTCTGTTAACAATAACTGACAAAAGCCATGTCGTGGGTAGTGTAAGGTCGTGTGAGGAAATGGGGGTGAGCGGGGCTGTTCTCAGGATAAAAAATGGGCATGGTAAAAAGACATGTACAAGGTATCTCTGTCTTGGTTTGGGGCTCTGAAAGTGTCTGCTTGGGGGGGGATGATGACTTTCTTTCTTTGGAAAAATAGTCGATTATGAGCAATAAGCCAGTTGACTTATGCCATTGCAGATAAACATGGTCCTGTCCCAAAGAGTTGGTGTGAACCTCCTCTTGCTGTGCTGCCTAAATGGAGACATCAGCGGGAGCCTGCACGACAGCACCGGGCCTTCCCGAGGGCAGTTCGGGCTCGGGCACCCTGAGACCCCTGCCCTATTCCTGGGCAGCTGGTGGGGGGTGGTCAGCACAATCAGCGCTGCCGTGGATTAACACATCAGTATCGCTGCCACGAGCAGAGGAGGCTGCTGCGGGCAGTCCGAGGGCTCCGCTAGCACCGGGCGGGGGCGATGCTGCCGGGCAGGGGCTGCAGAGATCCGGGGGATCCCTGTGCCCCGGCTTGGGCAATGGGGGCTGTGGGCCTGAGCGACCTCGAGACGGGTTGTGCGTGATGCTACGTCCTCGTCCTCTCCCTGTCCTGCGCGGGGCGGCCGGGACCCCCGTGCCCCTCCCGAGGTGTCTGGACGGTCACGGGGGCGGCCGCCTCGCTGCCCCTCGCAAAGATGGCGCTCCCCCCTTCCCCATGCGACGTGGCGCGCGCTGCCAGTTGCCAAGATGGCGGCGGCGGCGCCCGGGGGGCGGGGCGGCTCCGCCCCCTCCCTCGGCGGCGCGCGGGGTTTGCGCGGA
>VZRQ01002562.1:236144-258899 GCA_013397975.1 Machaerirhynchus nigripectus
CTGCTCCAGCTGTCGTGGGGGTGATGGCGGTCCCCGGCGCGGAGCCACCCCCGGGCAGGCGGCAGCGGTCCCGCTCCGCAGAGGTGGAAGCGCCATCGGTGCCAGTGCCACTATGTGGTGGGCCAGGGTCCGGCTGCCTGGGTGGAGTGTCCCCACATTGGGGACGTGGGTTGGTGCCATGCCAGGTCTCCCCTGCAGCACACGGCGGTGCAGCGCCAGGCTCACGTCGCCGTGGCGTGGGTTTGGGGGGCTCGGTGACACCGGTGACCTCTTGTCCCAGGTATGCCGTGCAGGTGCAGCGTTGCTGCTTCATTAGCGCCGCTCATTGAACACCGGCAGGACGGGTGCGCACTGGAGCGCTGCCCGCTCCCGCCGGCGGCGACCTTGTCCCACTGGGCAGCCGTGGGTGCCGGCGCTGGGCTGTCCCGTGCCCCACCGCGGGGCCAAGGGGCACCTGGGGAGGGGCGGGTAACCCCTGCCCATAAGTAGCCTGTCCCCGTGACAAGATCTGGCGCTGCCGGCACGTCCCCGCGGCACCATGGCGGAGATGGTGGTGCCGGCGTGGGTGACCAGTGACACCGCCGAGGGGACTGAGCCCGAAGGGGTGGGTCAGGGTGCAGCAGGCTCTGGGCAGACTGGCCCCTGGTGCTGTGGCGGTTGGTGCAGCCCCAAGGCTGCGGTGATGGGCACCATCCCGACTACGCTGGGGGTCTTTCCAGGATGCAATCCGGATGCTCAACACCCTGCAGACCAATGCCAGCTACCTGGAGCAGGTGAAGCGGGAGCGCGGTGACCCCCAGGCCCAGCTGGAAGCCATGCAGGGCTTTTTGGAGAGGAGCGGACTGAAGGTGAAGGGCTGATCCCTGTCCCTGTTCCCCCTGTCTGGTCAGCAGTGCCACCTTGCTTGGTTCTGGCTGCCATGGGGGTCTCACAGGGTGGTTGAACTCTTACAGGTCGAGGACCTGGATCAACTGAACATCATCCACGTCACGGGGACGAAGGGCAAGGTGAGGCGGGTGGGCGGTGCTGTGGGGGATTGGGGGGCTGAAGGGGGCTGCTGGTGTCCATGGCTCCGTTTGCCCCTGCTCTGGAACAGGGAGTTAACCACAGCTCTCTCCTCAGGGGTCAGTGTGTGCCTTCACTGAATGCATCCTCCGCAACTACGGGCTGAAGACAGGCTTTTACAGGTGGGTATGGGGGTCAGGAGGGTTTTAAGGGGCCAGTGGAGCTGTGCCTAACTCTTCCTCCTGCTCTGTACCCCCAGCTCCCCTCACCTTGTGCAGGTGCGCGAGCGGATCCGCATCAATGGGCAGCCCATCAGCAAGGACCTCTTCAACAAGTACTTCTGGCTGGTCTACAACCGCCTGGAGGAGACCAAGGTGGGGGCAGCAGGGTTTGTGGGGGTGCTCCCTCCCTTGGGTCCCCTGCTCTCAGGGTCATGTGCTCATCCTCACCCTGTTCTGCCTGGCAGGACCCAGTGCATGCCAGCATGCCGGCGTATTTCCGCTTCCTCACCATCATGGCCTTCCATGTCTTCCTGCAGGAGAAGGTCAGTGGTGGTGGCCTCCAGCTTGTGACAGAGATGTCAGGTTGGTGGGGACCTCAGGGAGGGGGGACATGGGATCCAGCCCTGACTTGAGGCAGAATTTGTGTGGGTCAGGCTGTTGTGGCTGTAAACAGGGGATGCTGTGCCAGGTGGATGATTCCCCCACAAATAGTGGGTGTGCTTAGGTGTGGGTTTGTAAGGAGTGGTGTCAGGGACCCATCTCCACACACACCCCTGGATCCATGGGTACATATGCTGCTGGTGGTTCTGATGGCTCCAGTGTCCCTGTGTCCCCAGGTGGACCTGGCAGTGGTGGAAGTTGGCATTGGTGGCACCTATGACTGCACCAACATCATCAGGTAGGAGCTGGCAAGGCTGAGCCTGTCCCTAGGGCTGCCAGGGCCTGATGTCCCCACAGTGGAGGGGGGAACAGCAGGCAAACCGCCATGCTGCATCCCCAGGGCGCCGGTGGTGTGTGGGGTCTCCTCCCTGGGCATTGACCACACCAGCATCCTAGGAGACACCATGGAGAAGATTGCCTGGCAGAAGGGGGGCATTTTTAAGGTAGGGAGACCTAGTCTTCTCTCTCTTGTGTTTTCGGGGTGTGTTCCCCCATGTCCTAAGCACCCCATCCTTCCCAGCCTGGTGTGCCGGCATTCACCGTGGCGCAGCCGGAGCGGCCGCTGGAGGTGCTGAGGGAGCGAGCCCAGGAGCGGAAGGTGAGTTGGTGGCGGGGGTGCGGATGGGGGGTACCCCATGGCGGGGGGCTCAGCCTCCTCTCCCCACAGTGTCCCCTCTACCTCTGCCCGGAGCTGGACGACTTCGAGGAGGGTTGCCGGGCGCTGGAGCTGGGGCTGGCAGGTGCCCACCAGCGCTCCAACGCCGCCCTGGCCTTACAGCTGGCGCGGATGTGGCTGCAGCGCCGTGGCTGCCAGGGTAAGGTGGGGGGACGGGGACAGGGGGCCAGACCCCACCAAGGCCCCTGAGGTCTCAGTGGGATGCCTCTCCTGCCTAGCTCTTGGGGAGCTGAAGGAGATGCCGCCAAGCACCGAGCTGGTGGGGAGGCCAGTGCCGCTGGCGCCTGCCTTCCGACTGACGGATACCATGATTCAAGGTGCAGTATGGCCATGCTGGGACCCCCCGTCGCCATGTCACAGGGCTTAGCGGGGCCATGCTGGACCCCAGCCAGTGCCATGTGTGCTGGAGGGCACGGTCTGCCCCGCACTGGATCCCCATGGGGGTGCCGGTGTTGGGGAAGGTGTGAGGGTCCCAGCCATGCCCTGTGTCCCCCCAGGCCTGCGGGACACAGAGTGGCTGGGCCGGAGTCAGGTGCTCTCCCACGGCCCCGTGACGTGGTACCTGGACGGAGCTCACACCACCAGCAGCATCCAGGCCTGTGTCCGCTGGTTCCGCCAGGCCGCCCTCAACCAGGACAAGCCCCATGAGTAAGGAGAGGATGCAGTGGGGGGGACACACGTTGCGGGGGTGTGGTGGTGGTGGTGCTGGAGGTCCCCTGGGGGCATGGGCCACCTGCCCTTTCTCCCTGCAGTGGTTCTGAGGTGCGTGTGCTGCTCTTCAATGCCACAGGCGACCGGGACACGGCGGCACTGCTCAAGCTGCTGGTGGTGAGGTTTGGGGGGCACGGGGGGGGTCACTGTGCCTGGATGCCCGGGTTCTCTGCCTGTCCTGGGACCCACTTTGCTTTGGGTGCAGGGAGCCGCGAGGTGGAGCTGGCACCCTGTCTGTCTGTCTGCCCACCCTGCTGTCCCGGGTTGTATCCCACCTCAGCTTCCCCCTGCAGGGGTCTCACAGCCCTGGGTGCAGGGAAGGGACTTGGATCACCCCCTGCCCCATCCCCTGTAACCCCACTGCTGTGGGACTGGTCCCAGTGGAAATCCCATGGGTGGGTCCTGAGGGTTCCCACAGTGCTGATTCCTCCTGTCTCTGCAGCCCTGTCACTTTGACTACGCTGTCTTCTGCCCCAACTTCATGGAGGTGTCGGTGGCCAACAATGCTGGTGAGTGCTGGGGAGACAGAGTCTCCCCCAGCCCCACCTCCTGATCCCTCCCCAGCAACCCCTGCAATCCCTGACTGCTGTCCCCATCCCTCCCAGACCAGCAAAACTTCAATGTGACACTGGAGAATGCCCTGACCCGCTGCCTGGAGAACCAGCGGACATGGACGAGGCTCCTGGAGGAGAAAGTGGACCAGGACCCCTGGCTCCCATCTCCCCTGCGGGTGGGGGGGCTGCTGCAGCCAGCCCCTGCCCGAGGCTCCCTGCTCCTGGTGCCCCCAGCCCCACGACCCCTCAATTCCCCAGCCCTCGTGTTCCCGTGCCTGGCCCAGGCACTGCGGTGGGTAGCACAGGGCCGGGACCCCCATCTGGCAGCCCCCGCGGCCTCGGGGGCTCACCCCCACCCCGCAGCCAGCAGTGGGGTCGTGCTGCTGCGGGAGGCAGCCGCTATCCATGTCCTGGTAACCGGCAGCCTGCACTTGGTGGGGGGGGCCCTCCGGCTGCTCGACCCTGCACTGTCCCAGTAGCTGGGGACAGGGCTTTGCACCTCTGTTTACTTGAAGCAACAGTTTTGCCCCCAGTCATGCTCGGAGGCATCTGGAGGGGGACGTGGGACCTCCCCACCCCATCCTGGCTTGGCTGTTCTCACCCCAGTGCCTTTTGCCTGTGCCCTTCCTGGGACACTGTCCATGGGGGGATGCTCCTGGCCTCCATCCCCTCCCTAGTGAGACTGACTGGGGGAACCCCCAGGGTTTGGGGGGCTGTCCCAGGCTGTGATGAGGTCCCAGTGCCCGGGGGTCTGGTAGGTGGGAGCCTCAAGCTGTGGCAAGGCTTGGCATCAGGGCGCAATTAATTTAACATAGGGAAGATTTTTATTATTATTGATAAAGAGTTTGTAACTTGGACTGGGAGCTGGGGGGGGTGGTGGGTTCTGCCCATTGTTCTGTGGAAGGGCAGCAGCCTCACACCATCTTCCACAAATAAACCTCTTGCTGCTCCCGCCGGTGCCTGCTGCCTTCTTGCGGGATGCAGGAAGGGCACGGGGGTCACCCCAAGTGCTGGGGCATGTCCAGGGGGCACCCACTTCTTCCCCCCCCATTTGATGGGGAGCCTTGTGGGAGGCTTTGGCAACAGCTGCTCTTTCTGCCTCCCCACTGCAGCGGGGGACCCCAGGGGGGTTGCAGGGTGCCCCCCCCCAGCGTGGGCTGCCCTCAGGGGGCCAAAGCATTCACTGAATGAGTAATGGAGGCCCCCTCTGGGCTCGGCCTGAGATTTGGGGCAAAAAATCAGCTTAATGGCACTGGGGTGGGTCCCCAAGTCCGTTGGCTGGGGGCTGCATGGGCTCAGGCGGGCCCGGGGGCGTCAGGCCATGCTGCTGGTGGAGCAGGGGGTGCTCTGGGTGCTGCCGATGCTGTGGTTGGTGCTGCTGCTCTCTGAGGCCGGCGCCGTGCTGGAAACCGGCTGCAGTTTGGAGATGGGACCTGGCTCACACCGCCCGCCACAGGGAAACACCAAGGGGAAACCAGCCTCAGGGCGAACCCTGGTGGCCTTGGCTCAGTCCCATGGAACCTTCCAGCCCTCATACACAAACCCTCATGGATCCCTCCCCAGCTGGCCCCTGAGCCCCTGGGATGGAGATGAGCATGGGGCACCAGGAGCAGGAGGGAGGGCAGATGACAGAGGGGCCCCCAGACAAGTAGGAGGGACCCTGAGGAGCTGTAGACACCTGGAGCAGGGTTATTCCCCTATAGCATTGCCAGGACTGTACAGATGAGGACAATGGAGCAGCCTGGTCTCTGTCTCACCTGGGGACTTTGGCCAGGAGGGAAAAATGGGCAACCCAGTAAAGGACATGCATGTGGCCCCCCCATCCCACCACGGGGGTCCCCAGGGGTGGTGGATACTCACGGGTGTGCGAATAGATGTACCAGAGCCCGGCAGTGAGGAGTGCTCCGATGAGGAAGGCACCAAAGGTGATGCCCAGGACAGCAGCCAGCCCCAGCCCACGGTCTGTGGGAAGATGAGGCTGTCAGCACTGCCACTCCCATCCCCATCCTGACCACCTCCCTTGCCCTGAACTCACAGCTGAGCGGCCGCCAGGCATCCTTCACTGTCACCTCCAGGACCTTCTCAAAGATGGTGTCGTTCTGTGGAGGTGGAGGTTGGGGTGAGTGCGGGAAGACGTGCACCCCTGCAGGGTGACAGAGCTGGGGGCCCCCAGGCTCTTTGCGGAGGAGGGAATGCTGCTCCTGGATGGGCTCCATCACCCAACAGTGGGGGACAAACCCATCAGGCTGCTACAGCCAATGGGGACCAGCATGGTGGCATCACAGGATGGGGGGGTTACACTGACCTGCAAGCCCGCCTTGCACTTGAGGGTGGCAGAGAAGGGAATGTGTCCGTCCTCAGGAATGGTGTAGGTGAAGCGGAACCGCCAGACCTTCCTCCCGTGGCTGCTGGGGGGGCCCTCCAGCACAGCCACCCCTGCGCCACGGGCCTCGCCACCCTGCACCAGCAGCACTGGCTCCCGCCCTGAGGCCACCAGCCAGCACTCCTTCAGCTGCAGGTCGGCTGGGTGATCCATCCACCGCATGGATGCCTGCATGGAGTGGGAATGAGGCACACCATCAGGGTCACTGGCCCAGGGATGGCTGGACTGCCCCAGCCTGGACACCGGGAGAGTGGTAGTACCTGCACAAAGGCCTCCTTGTTGATCTCCAGCTCCGTCTGTGGTGCCTCGAAGGCAGCGGTGGGGAAAAGGCGCAGGAAGAGCTCCCGCGGGATCTTGCACTGGAAGCCCACCTGCAAGACGGAGCAGCACTGAGGGGGCACCCAGCACCCAGCCGACAGTGACACTGGCACCTTCTCCCACCCTGGACACGCTAGGAAACCCAGCCCTTACCCGCACACTCCGGAGAACTGCATCCTTGGCCAGGCTGAGGATGAGCTGCGACAAGGCAGGAAGGTTGGGTCAGTCAAGTGGTCCCCATTGCTGGGGTCTGTTTGGGATGGGATGGGATGGGATGGGATGGGATGGGATGGGATGGGATGGGATTATCCCACCCACACACTTCCCCTCCATCTCAGCCCTGGGATGCAGTATGATGTTTCCAGCCATGCAAAAGTGAGCAGGTCCTGGTGAAGAAGCCCCAACGGCAATCTCTGAAGCTCTCAGGGGCCATCAGTGGGGCTGGGGGCAACACCCCCAGCCAGCCCCTCTCTCACCTCATTGTTGGCATAGCCCCTGCCCTCCAGTGAGGTGCCACAGTGGCTGAGGGGGCTTTTCAACATGAAGTGGGTGGCATTTTTCTCTGCCTGGCAGCTGATGTCCCTCAGGGTGATGTTCACCACGTCCTTGATGGGCTAGGAGGAAAGCACACTGTAGTCATCCACTGACGGGGGACAGCCCCATGCCACCCACCCCAAGCACCCAGAGGAAAATGCAACTTCTGAGTGATGTTGGTGGACATTGGGACCCCTCTCCATCCTCCTCACCTCCAGGTAGGACCTGATGATAACAATCTCCATGGTTTCATCTGTGCACTTCCAGGGCTTGAGTGTGAGCAGCACCTGGTGGGGCAGGTCTGGGGGCTGTGTGATGGCAAGGGGGGTGGTCGTCACAGGTGTCTTGACTGTCTCTGCAGGACAGGGAGATGGGGGGAACTGAGCTGGAGTGGTGGGACCCCCATCCTGCCCAGCCCTGGGGCGCTGGGGGCCTCACCATGCCCCTGAATCTCCAGGCTGATGTGGGTGCTGGCAGGGATGGCGGAGTAGGAGGCAATGACAGTGTAGTTCTTCTCGAAGGCTTTAGCAATGAGGTCCTGCTCCGTGTTCTCTCCAGGCAGGAGATCCCCACGCAACACCATCGAGAAATAGGGCATCATCCTGTAACTCCCAGAGACCTGCAGTGAGGAGGAAAGGGGGGAAACACAGGGCGGCTAAGTGGAGACAGGGATAGCTGGGGATGCACAAGGGAGGGTTCATCCCAGTTGTGAGGGCTTGCAGGAAGGGGGCTGCCACTTCCCGATGTCTGAAGTCTCCACATGCCCTCCTGCCACCCTCCCCCTGCCACCAGCATCTCCTGGGCACCTGGCAACCCTTGGTGGGGGTGGTGGGGAATACACGTTCTCCTCAGCCTACCAGTAAGTGGATGTGGCACTTCACGGAGAGGGACCAGGTGAAGTTGGCCTTGCTCTGCAGGATGAGCATCTGGTTGCCGACAGAATTCTCAGGACAGTTCAGAGACACGTTCACCTCTTTGATGGGGGAGCTGCGAAACCGCAAGAGCCCCCTTCTCAGCATTCCACATCAACAGGTCCCAACTCCAGCTCGGGATGTGGGGCTCTGCCTTTGAGACACCCCAACACCTTCCCAAGCATCTCCAAGCGTATCCCACCACCTGTCCCACCGCTGGCACTGGGGTACCTGGGCTCCGACTGCAGATGGATGATGTGAGCGGCCCTGGAGCTCTGGGCGTCACTGCGTGAGCAGCCCTTCATCCCGTGGAAGAAGACCTCAGTCTCAAGGTGCAGAACGGCATTGAAGTGCTCCTGAGGAATGCATTCTGGAGGGCTGCGGGCATCTGTGTAGGTGGTGGGGTCATCTAAGTCAAACTGGGCTCGGTGGGTGGGGAGATGCTCAGGGCCAGGGGCATCAGTCCCCATGGCATCTCCCCGGGGAAGGTGCTTTGCCCCAGGAGGTTGTCACCCTTCTGGAACAGGAAGATCACTGCTGCCCACTCCAGCCCCCCAGTGCTAGCCCCAGCCCCACGCACCTTCTCCCAGGTGGAGCTGGACCCTGCGGGGGTCCTGCAGCTCGCTGTAAGATGTGATGCCCCCGTAGGTAGCCAGAGCCCAGGCCAACAGTTGCCCCTCGCTGGAGACCATGGGTGGCTCAGGGTTTGGTGCTCTGATGGTCTCTGGGCTGAGGTGGGCGTCCTGTGGGCCAAGTGACAGCCTAAGCCGGGGTGAGGGGCAAGGCGCATCCCTCCCTTACACAGGCTGGCATGGGAAAGTGCAGAAAAACTTTCCCCACAGTGTGCAGGGTACAAATGTGAACCTGAAACAGGTGAGTGTCCCTGGAGCCTGGGCTGGGGGTCACCCTGGATGAATGGGGGTTTTTGGGGCCATGAGCTGCAAGCAGCGAGAGCGGCTGGCGGCACACAGAGGGCTCAGCCCACTTTATTATTAGCCACAAACAAAGCAGGACGTTTATTTTGCTAACAAAGCGCCCGACCCCGGCTCAGCTCGCTGGAGCCAAACCCCATCCCTGACCTTCCTCCCGCCAGCCGGAGGAAATGGGAGCTTTTTCCAGCCCTGTGCGTCATTCCCTGCCTGGCCAGCCCAGAGCTCAGCACCACCAGCAATGGTCAGGAGCGTCCCCTCCTCCCTGGGGCACCACAAGCATCATGTCTGGTGACTGGGGGGACCAGCGACATCCTTAAACATCCCCATGGATGGCCCCAGCCCTGCTGCCCCCCAGGATTGCTCCCCACGTGGGGCTGTGGCACTCACGGTGTGGATGATCAGGTTTGAGCACGGGGAGGCGACGGTGGCAGAGCAGCGGGCGCACAGGAGTACGAGCACTGCTGACCGGCTGCAGGCGTAATCTCGTGGAGTGACTGTCACCATCAGCGGGACAGGAGAGGCCTGGGGTGGAAGAGGAGAGTGTCACCACCGTGGCCACCAAGCCCCAACTGCTGTCACCTTCCTGGCTGCCCTCTGGAGCCAGAGGGAGCAGAGAAAGACCTCAGACTGGTCCTGAGGATGTGCCATGCAAGAGGCAGCCATGGGTGGGTTTAGGGGGCAGGGATGCCACACGGGTGTGTACCCACACCGGTGGGGCAAACACCCTCTGGCTCCCCTAAGCAAGGGACCAGTGGCATCCTCACCTGAAGATGGTGGTATCGCCACACCAGTGTCCAGGACACCACCACGCCCACCTAGTGGGATCTATTCATCCCCTTCTTAGGGACCAGGGCATCCTTGAGTTAGAGACTAAGTAATAGCTGCACTGGGTGCGAGGGTGTCACCCCACTGTGGACTGGGGTATCCCCACGCTGAGGACTGGAGCATCCCTACACTGGGCCAGGCCATCCCCACCCCGGTCACTAGAGCATCCTCACTGTAGGTACTGGGATGTCTCCCACTGAAGACTGGAGAATCCCCACCCTGGGCACTGGGACAACCCCCTGGCAGGTTTCCCAGCCCTATCCCAGCACGGTGCCGCCGCTCCAGGCTCAGCTGTGTCCATACTGGTGTGCAGAGATGCCTGGGCACAGTGGTGGCACACACCATTCCTCGTGGCCACCACTGCCTGGTTGCCTCCAGCCGGAAATCCGGATGGGGAAGTCAAAACTCCAGGTGCTAAGTTTGGCAACTGCTGCTTGAATAACGGCTCTCAAAGTTCTGAGCCAGGCAGTGGGCAGGGAAAACCAGCCGGGGACTGAGTGGGTGGATGCTGTTGCCAGTTCCAGGCACAGGGCTGGTGGGATGAGGCCGTGGGCATCCTGGCCTGGCCATGGCCCTGTGGCAAGCGTGGGTGGCCAGGGACCCCGGGTGGCCCCGAGCGTCGGGGAGGAGCTGGCGGCGGCTGTTTTTCCTGCCGCGTGTTTTGTGGCGCTCCATTGTTTGGCTGCGCGAGTGGCGGGAGCCTCGGCGCTCCCCGCCGCCGCCTCTCGGGTTATTTTTTTCTTTTGCTTCTCCTTTTTTTTTTTTCATCATGGGGATCTGCTTATAGAAAGCAGCTTCCAGTAATTCTTCTATAAGTGGAGCCGCCGTCCCTGCCCAGCTTCCCCTGCGCGCCGCGGGGCTCGGTGCCGCAGCCGTGACATCAGCGCGTGTCCCCTGTTGCTGCTGGTGACAACCCCGGGGCACCCCCGGCCCTGGCACTTATCCAGGATGCCAAGGGCAGGTCACACCAGGCTAGGCCAGAGGGGTCCTTGTAAAACCAACCCTCCTCAGTGCCTCCTGGCCTGGCTCCCCCTCTGCTCCAAAAGCGGAACTGGGAGAGCTGGGAGGTGGCAGAGAGGGGGGAGTGTGGCGCCGGGTGGCCCAGGGCTGGACCAAAATTGGGTGATGGGCCCCAGCCAGCCTGAGAGAAGCTGGGCTGTCCTGCAGAGCTGTCATGCAAACCTGGGTCCTGGTGCAACCCCACCCACCGGTGCCAGCCAGTACCAGCACCAGCCCTGCCACTGCCCTGCACCATCCTTGCCCCAAAGCACCCACAGTGTGGACACCTTAAAATGACGTGCCTCCTTCATCCCTCCTTCCATCATTCCACTCCTTCCTCCATCCCTCCCTTCATCCCTCCTTCTATCTCTTCCTCCATCTTTTCCTCCATTCTACCTTCCATCCCTTCCCCCATTCCACTTTCCATCCCTCCCTCCCTCCCTCCCCAGTGTGGTCACCTCTGGGTACCTGTGGCTCTACCCAGGTCCTGAGCCAGAACCAGGCCACCTTCCCCAGGGAAATGGAGTGTCCTGAGATGTCCAGCACAGGAATATCTGCTTGGCAGCATGGGCTATTAAAGAATTTGCCTCTCAAGTCTTTAAATTCCTATGAGGGGCAGAGATGCCCATGGCTGTGCTTGGAGGAGAAGCTTGGAGAAGGTGCCACAGAGGAGGTTCATCCAGGTCCTTTCACTGCTCCTTAATTAGAGGAAAGTTTTCACAGCTGGGACACCCTGCCTGCTGAGGACTGTGACAGGGTGACAGTGCTGTGGTGACAGTGTGAAGTGACAGTGTAAGGAGGGAAGATGCTCTGGGACTCCTCTCGCTCACCTTGGACCACCTGACGCTGAGGATATGGACTTCATGGCCAGTGTCCAGGGACCCGTTGCTGACGCAGCCCCGTGGCACCGTGCTGGTGGCATAGGAGAGGGTGATGGGTGGCTCCACTGTCACCGGCTGCAGGTCACAGCCCTCGGCTCTCCCGGGGTCTGGGAGGAAAACAAGAGACTGTCAGTCCCCGCCGCACGGATGTGGGGTGACACAACACGGGCGGACATGATGCGGGAGGGGGCTGAATGTCTGCGCCAGTGCCGGCGCTGCCCCCGCAGCCTCAGCCCCCAGCCCGGCGTCACCACGGCCCCACCGCCGGCACAGCACCCCCGGGACCATCTGCTACGTGTTTGCTCGGGGCCCGTCTGCCACCGCCAGCCCCCTCCACAATCACATTAATGACCCTTGGATCCGGGCTGGAAAAATCCACCGTCCCTGCTCGGCACTGCCGCGTGCCAAAACTCTCACCCAGCCGCCCCGAAGGCTGGGGCGGTGGCGGAAGCCCCCCCGCATTCCCCGGCCGCAGGAAAGTGGGAAGCGCAGGTATGGAAACGGCTGTAAAGCTCATCCTCCGCAGGCGCTGAGGCGTGAGCTTTGCCCCATCCCAAAGCCCCCGGCGGCGTGCGGCGAGCGGGGCCGGCCGGCGGCTGCCAAGGGAAATCCTGAGCGCAAACAGCCATTTGAAGGCCTGATCCTGTAAATCCCCACGTGCCTCGACAGTTTCCTCTGTCTCAGGCAGCCCTGCTGTGGCCGGGCTGTCCTCAACTTGGCCCCGAGGAACCGTCTGCACCTATGGGTACTCCCTTCCAGGGGGCTGGGCAAGATGGACCCCTGTGGTCACAGCTGGGGGCTTTCTATGGGGAGACAGTACCTGGGATACTGTTTCCTTTGGAAGTGGCCACTGAGCTCTATCGCTTCCCTCTCCATCTTTTCCCAACCCTGGTGGTTCCAGCCAATGCACAGGGAGATGTCTGGACCGCACTCCAGGTCCACCCAGCCATCCCCACCGGGCCTGGGGCTAGAGGGTGTGATGCTCCAGGTCACTGACTTTTTGGGACGCAGGACCCGGCAAAGGGCCACCCGTTCCAAGTTGTGCCCATCATGGTGTCCCTGACCTGCGTCTCACTGCTGCGGTGGCCCGGCTGTGGCGGCGGGGTCATGGCACAGACCCCCGGCGACACTGCCCCCGGTGGGCCCACTTATTGTCCGGCGCTTCCTCCCCCCAGAATGGCGGCCGCATGGCCGGCAGCATCGGGAAGAAGATAAACAGCTGCTTATCTGGGCGCCACAGGCTGTGTCCCTCTTCCCTTCCCCTCCTGCCCTGACGGCACTGGGCATGGCCACGCAGCCTCGGCACTGCCGGGCAGAGGACGGGCAGCTCGTCCCTCCTTGGGCAGCATCTTGCCGGGAGGTCAGGCAGGGCTGGGGGCCGTGGCTGGGCTCGCCCCTGGCGCAGGGCAGGGATGCCAGCGGAGGGGATGCGGGGCAGCGGTGCCAGTCGGGCAGTGTCTGTCCCTGGGGAAGGCAGTGGGCTCCAGCATTATGTCAGGATCAGATAAGGGGGCTCAGCTGGGCCGCCGGGGCGATCAGATAAGGGCACTGTTATTTTTGTAGTCCAGGAAAGGGAAAAAAAAATTAAAAGGAAGAAAGAAAGAAAATCCACTTTATGTTTTTCCAACCTGCACTTTCCCTTGCTTTGGTACAGCTGAGATCAGGGAACGGGGATGATCCCGCTGTGGCTCCCCCGTGGGTCAGGAGCTGGGGGGGCAGTTCCTGGGGTTTTGGGAGCACATGAAAGACCTGGGCAGAGAGCAATGCCAGGGTGTGGGGTGCAGGCCAAAGGTAGCTCTGGCAGCGCAGGATGCCCATGGGACGGGCAGCGCCACTTTGGCACCCTTGCATCCGGCTGTGTTGCCTCGGCACTTGTGTAATGCGCTGATCCAGGTCAGGAATGGGGATGGACCCTGCCCTGCAAACCTGAGAGGGAATTGTCATCCTCTGAGCCACCGCTGGCTGCTGGACCATGCTGAGGTGGCACTGGGGCTTGGATGATGGGTGGATGGGTCCAGGCTTTAGGCCTGATACAAGCCACGTCCTTGCCACTCTCTAAGTCAGACAGGTGCCAAGAAGCCTCTCCTTAGAGATGGGAGGGGACGACCCAGCATAAAGTCCCCCACCTCTGGCTGTGTCTGTGAGACACCTGACAGTGCACCCACCAAGAGCACCCTGGTCCCACATCACTGCACCCACCATGGACATCCCAGTCCCCCAGCACTACACCCATCAAGGGCACCCCAGTTCTACAGCACTGCACCCACTGTGGACATGCCAGTCCCATAGCACTGCGCCCACTGTGGGCATCCCAGTTCCATGGCACTGCACCTTGCTCTGGGCACTCCCAGCCCACAGCAGAGGTTCCAGTGAGGAAGAAGCAGCAACTGGACAAGATGTGGTGAGTAGCACAGATAGGCAGGATGGGGACCCATGTCACAGCTACGCAGGACATGCACCATATAGCACCATATAGATACTCAGGATGGGCACCACATGGCACAGCTACATAGGACAGTGACAATATGGCACAGTCATATAGGATGGGGTCATATAGCACAGCTGCATAGGTCAGGGGTGGTATGGCCTTAGGAGATGATCCGTTTATATGGCAGAGTGACACAGGACAGGGACCATACAGACACAAACAATAGGGACTGTATAGCTTCATCAGCAGCCACATCAGATAGCACAGGGACTGTGTGCCACAGCTACGTAAGATGGGGATCATATAGCGCAGATGAACAGGACAGGGACCATAGGGACAGACACTCAGGGTGGGGACCATATGGCACAGCTATGTAGGGCTCAGCCCATATAGTACAGCCCTGTTAGGGCATGTATGGCACAGCCACATAGGATGGAGACTGCTGGGGACAAAAACAAAGGTCATGGACACATGGCACTGCTACATAGGACACAGATGACATTGCACAGCTGTGTAGGATGGGGACCAGATGGCACAGCTGTGTGGTATAGGGACTATATGTCACAGACAGGGAGAACAAGGCCTCTGTGTCACGACGACACAGGATGCGGAGCATATGGCAGTTACAGGATGGGGACAAGAAAGCTACAGAGGATGCAGACCTTACTGCACATCTGCATAGGACAGGTTCACCACAGCACTGCCATAGGGCAGGGACTGTGGCACAGCTATAGGATGGGGACCGAGCCTCACAAGTGCACAGGACACTGTACATCTAAAAGGATGGGAACTGTATGGCACAACTATAGGGGGCATGGCCCGTACGGCACAGCCTCACCGGACAAGGACTGTCTGGCACAGCCAGCAGACAGGGTTGTGATATGAGAGAGTGGGTGTCAAGCCTGACAGTGGGGCCACCCCAGCACCACCCATGAGGTCTGGCCCCCAAGGTGACCAGGAGGGACCAGCTCAGGACACTCAATGCCGCTGGCCCCAACCTCTCCGGGCAGCTGCTGCCTTCACAGTCCCCTTCCCCTCTGTCAGTGGGCCATGTCCCTGAGTCCCCCAGGTCCCTGTTCCCCAGCTCCATCAGCACTCTGGATCCCTCTTTGAAATTCCCCCTGTGGCTTTGCAGGGATCTCGGGGTGGCTCTAACTGCTCTGAAGGCGGATAAGCCCCCAACTCCCATATGAGGCTTTAAGGTTTTTTTCCCATTTCTCATCCCCTGCTCCATACCCACATCCCATGTAAGTTTTTAAGGGTTTTTTCCCATTTCTTGTCCCCGCCTCCTGGTCAACCCCTCCATACTCCACAGTGCCTGGGAGCCACCAAAGCCACCTCAAATCCCCCGTGTGCCACCGTCTTGGCCGGGACTCAGCCACGGCGTCTTCAACACCTCCCACGCCCCAGTGACGCAGCCGGGATTTCGGGGGTCCCAGGGAGCGGCCGGGCTGTGCTGTGTGTTCCGGGAATCGGGGTGAGTTTGTCCCTTCCCACATCGGAGCTGTTCCCCAAAACCTCCTCTCCCGCGGCGTTCCCGGGGGTGACACTGCCTGTGCGAGCACAGCCGGGACCCCTTTCGCCACCGACCCGGAGTCACCGGTGGCGCCCGACGCGGCGCCTGTCCCGTCACGGGGGTCCCGTCCCGCGGTCCCATCCCGCCGGTCTCATCCCCGGGGTCCGGCTCCCTGGTGCCCCCCGTCCCCACTCACCCGGGCGGCCGAGGAGCGCCAGGAGCAGCGGCAGGAGTGGGACGGAGCGGGGGCCCATGTCCGCCTGCGGCCGCTCCCCGGGAGCCAGCGCCGAGTACGGGCGGCGGCAGCGGCAGGAAACCGACTCCCTTCGGAGGAGGGTCCGCGGCGGAGGAAATGCCGCTGGCGGCGCTGGGGCCGGGCCGACGGGGCCGGGGGGGCGGAGAGGATGGACCCCCCCCTCCCCCAGAGGCGCCGTGCCTCAGTTTCCCCACAGCGCCGTGCGGGGCTGCACCTCCGGAGGGGCGCACTGGAAGCGCCCCGGGCAGGGTGAGGGCACTGGTACCCGGGGTAGGTGCCCCCAGGGACTCCCAGGGCTGGCACTAGTGAGTGGAGGGGTGGGACACGGGTTCTGGTGGGGTCCACCCACCCAAATTATTCCCGAGCTGCCCCCAGTGATGGAGATGGGGGCCTGCACCAGGCAATGGGAGCAGGCGCTGGCCCAGGCGATGGGGAAGGGGGCTGCCCCCGACATTCAGTCCCCACTGCTCCCAGCCAGCACCCCAGCAGGGCACATGTCTCAGGCTGGTGGCTGCCCCATGGCCCTGGACGCCCACTCTGGTGGGCAGGTGGAAGCCCCCGAGCACTACTGCCTGCCTTGCCTGTACCCTTGGCCAGGCCACAGATGGGGCTGCCCGGACGCCCCTACCTGGCAGGTGGGCTTTGGGGTCAGGAGATCCCTTGGAACAAGGGGGCGTGGGTGAGAGAGTCACGGGCAAGGGGGTCACAGCTGAGCACCGCCGAAGTGGGAGCCATGAGGTGGCTGGGGGCACCCAGGGACCACCTCCTTCTGCACTCCTGCCCCATTCCTCCCCACCCCTCTCTGCTGGCCGAGGTGAGAGCCCGCACACAGCTATCAGTAGGGCTGGGACCCTCAGGCCAGGGGTGAGTGCAGGTCCCCGCGGTGGGTTTTAATTCTGACTCATGGTTCACGGGCATGGGGACAGAATGGAAACGTGTCAGGGAAGTCAGCGATGCCTGTCCCCAACAGCCAGGATGTCCCCGGAGATGTCGGTGACCCGGGGTGAGCAGCAACCATCTCCCATGACAGAGCACTGCCATCTCCTGGGGACCGCGGGGACGGGTGCTCACTCGGGGATGGGGACAGCAATGGGGACCCGGACACGGCCAGGATCCCCTGGCTCTCCCGCACTCCTCTCCCCGTGGTGACGCCGCAGGACAACGACCAAGAGACCCTCGGTGATGGACACTGGGATGGTGGCAGCCACAGTGTGACAGAGGGAGGGTGGCCGTGGCCGTGGGGTGGCCACATGTGCATCCCCCTGCACCCCATTCAGCCCAGCATCTTTCCCCCTCGAAGCATAAGGGATGGCCTTGGGCTTTCAAACCAGAGGAAAAGCATCTCAACCCCAACAACAAGCACTCAGGGCCGTTCTGGGGAGAAGGGCAGGGTCCCAGTCCCACTCCTTTGCCCTGGGGAAACTGAGGCACACTCACAGCACACTCAAAGAGGGCTGGAGGCACAAGAGAGACGGGTCTCCCCATTCCTCAGCTTTAGGCCATGGTGTCCCAAACCACACGACCCCCCTGTCCCCTTGTCTCCAACAGCATGAAGCAACCACTCGCTGGCCCCAGCCCTGGATCGTTGTCCTGGCAGCATGCCAGCCCCTGCCGGATGGCTGCATCCTTCCTGCCTGCCTGCCTCCCCGCAGTGCCCCAGCCTCTGCCGGTGGCTCGTGGCCCTCCGAGCACGGGGCTGACGTCGGGCTGACTGGTGAGTTTGGGTTTTCATCTTGGGGAGTTTTGTTTTTTCCCTGCTGGCTTCCTTTCTCCACTCTGACTCCTTGGCCTCGTGGCCTTGGCTGACCCCAGTGCTGCTGCCCCTCCTGCCCTCCCAGCCCCCTGGCTCCGTGCCCAGCTCCCAGCAGCCCAAAAGTAAGCGGTGGGGGGCCCTGTTGGGGTTGCAGCTCTGCTGCCTCCTGCCCTCACTGTGGCTGGGTAAACCCCATCCCCAAGCTCCACCGTAGCCCCTCTGTTATGGCATTGTGCCTGGGTGGTTCTGTGGGTGCTGGGGAGCCCCCACATCCCCTGTCCCCCACACCAGCACCCCCAACTGCCCTGTCTGTTGGGGTCCTGTGACTCACCACCATGAGGGCACCCACCCAGTCTCCCAGCCATGAGGACACCCAGCCTGCTGGCCGGGCTCATCTGGGTATCCCCAGTGCATTCCTTATCCCCTGGAGTCAGGGCTGAGAAGTGGCACTGATGGCAGTGAGTGTCCAGGCACAGCAGGACAGGGAGCACCCCACTCCAGGGCATTGGGCCACTACAAACCGTCACAGTGCAGCCACTGTGTACCCCAAAAAACCCTGACAGCCAACAGAAACAAGGAAATGCCTAGGCACGAAAGTGGTGGAAATCCCCATCCCAAATCCGGTTGCCTCCAGCCTCTGGCAGCCAGCGGGAGAGCTGAGAGGAAGGGACGCGTGTGCAGGACAGGACTCAGATGCTGCCTGTGTGTCTGGACACACACGCAGAGCACGAGGGGGTTCAGCAATCGGGACAGAATGAGGGTGGCCAGGACTGGCTGGAGGATGCAGGAGCAGGCTCCCTGCAGACCACGGATTGGGAAGCCAGGGCAAGCGGCTGGGATGCTCCCTCCCTTCCTCTGAGCACAGCATCCCGCTGCCCCGGTGGGATAAACACCCGCTTCCTGCCCTTAATCAGCTCCAGAGGGGCTGGGGGGGGGGACAGAGGGGGAGAAAAAAAAAACCCTCTGGAAAGAAAAACTCATTTCCTGCAACCGAAGAAAAAGATAAAGTCTGGATTCATTAAAGTGAACTTTACTGGGGAGAGACGGGAAAGAGCCAAACACAATGTCCTTGAAATTTCCTCCGCATGGCTCTGTCCATGAAAACAGGATAAAGCCGCTTCCGCTGTCTCTGCTGTAGTGCACTGGGGGGAGTGGGGCCGGGGGTTTGGTTACAGGCAGTCGAGGTGGGTGCAGACCTGCTGGAAAACCTCATCCACGGAGCCCTCGGCGTTGAGCTGGGTACAGAGGGGTTAGCTGGGGGACTCGCCCGAGGGCTGTAATCCGAGAGCAACTGGAGCTCTTCCAAGGATGCATTTTGTCAATGGGTGAAGAGACCAGGGCTCATTTAGGGCAAAGGGGTG
Organism: Machaerirhynchus nigripectus; assembly: GCA_013397975.1. Classification (NCBI taxonomy): domain Eukaryota; kingdom Metazoa; phylum Chordata; class Aves; order Passeriformes; family Dicruridae; genus Machaerirhynchus; species Machaerirhynchus nigripectus. The sequence goes on from VZRQ01002562.1 coordinate 254,850, forward strand.
CAAGGACATCCTTGGAGGGGGTTGTGTTGGGAATGAGAGGGATCAAGCCCACCCCAAACTAGGCAGGATTGAGTTTTCCTGCTTCCCTCATCATCCCCACCCATCACTTCCCCTCCTCTGGGACACAAGCCCCAAGCCATGGGGCTGGAGGGTGCTGGCATCAGCCACGTTCCTGCTTACCTGGCGGACGATGCCTCTGCTCTTGTAGAAGGCAATGACAGGCTCAGTGGCCTTGTAGTAGGTCTCCAAACGCTTCTTGATGGTCTCCTCGTTGTCGTCCACCCTCCCGCTGGTCTCGCCTCGCTTCAGCAGGCGTTTCACCATTGTGTCCTTCCCTGCGTCCACGTAGAGCAGCAGCGTGGGGGGGGCGATCTGTGGACAGAGGGGACATAGGTGTCACCCCGCTGAGTTGGTGCGGGTCTGGTTTGGTTTGGGGTGGTAGTGGTAGTCAGCATGAGGGTCACAAATGTCCCCATGCCACCCTCTGCCTCCCTCCACATGGGTCTGGGGGCCACCAGGACACAGAGATGTCTCCACACCATCTTCTGCCTCCCTCTGCATTGGTCTGGGGGCACCAGGACACTGTTCCAGTGGTCTCTAGGGCCGTGTAGAGGGAGGCAAAGGGACACTGTGGCCAAGCCCTGGCTCTCTGCCATCACCATCATGTCAGTGCTGTTGTCATGCTCTGTCAGCCTCAGGACAGCCTGGTCCCTCCCACTGTGCTCTGGGCACAGGCTGTCCCTGAGGCAGGGGGACCTGCTACTCAGTTCAGACCCTTCTGGGACGTGATCTTCGCTGGGATGGGGACACCAGGCTGCTGCTGGATTTAGTCCCTGTGCTAAGCTGGTGTGTGGCATGGCCCAGCATAGCACAGCACGGCACCAGCCCTCACCTTCTTTTCAAACTCCTCTCCCTGCTTCACCTCGCGGGGGTATCCATCAATCAGGAAGCCCTTGGACACGTCTGCTTTGGCCACCATGGCATCCCGCAGCATGTCCAGCACAGTGTCCTGGAGAGGGGAGGACAGAGCTGCTAGGGCTGATATGGGACAACATGACACCCACCCAGCATCCCCCATCCCTGCTGCAAACCCTACCCTGGGACAGCAGGGCCAGAGATGCCTGAGCCATGGGCCAACCATTACTGTGGTATCTGGTGTTCCCACTGCCACCCCTGCACACCCCACCATGTGGCAGCTGGCAGCTGGTGAGGACTCACCAGGGGCACCAGCTCTCCCTTCTCCATGATGGCCTGCAGCTTCTTGCCCCGCTCGGAGCCCGAGCTGACCTCTGCCCGCAGCAGGTCCCCCGTGGAGAGGTGGGTGTAGCCATACTTCTGCACGATCTTCTCACACTGTGTCCCTTTCCCCGAGCCGGGGCCACCTGCAAGGCACATGCGTGCCCCAAGCCATGGGTGAGGAGAGGGAGGGGTACATGGGAGCAGCAGCACAGACACGCAGGAGTCCTCAGAGCTCGGTGACATGTTGGTTGGTGTCCCCAAGTCCAGCACCACGTGGATGGACAGAGCTGCTCCTGATGTTGCCAAGTGCTTGGGGGTGGCATGGGCTGCTGGGAATTGGCATGCGTGCACCACACCGATGGCACCTAGGGCACCACTGCCTGCTGGCACCAGGGCATCCCCACCCCCATCAGCACCTCAGTGTCCCTGTCCCAAGAGCGCCCAGGGTATCATGACCTGTGTCATTGCTGCTGGATGGCACCCAGGGCATCACCACTCTATCCAGGACCCAGAACATCACTGTTCTATTGGCACCTGGCCATCACCACTGCCTGATGGCACCCAGGACATCACCACACCCTGATGACACCCAGGTCATCACGACCTAAGGTTTTATCACATTACCTCCCAGAGGTTTGTTGTCACATCAACCCCCAGTGGTTTACTGTCACATCACCCTAGATGCTGCCACCCCATACCTGGCCAGAGGTGCCTTCCTGGTCCCAGCATACCCCGTTGTGGCCTCGAGGAGCCAAGCTGGAGCCATGGCTATCCCACAGTGCCTGGGAATAGCCCAGTCTCAGCCTCCAGCCCTGTCTCCCCAGCCTAGAGGTACAGGGAAAAGGTCTGGGCTGACCCCACCAGTGACAGGACCTGGACACAGACTTACCCACCACGAAGATGATTTTGTGCTGCTTGAGCTTTTCTGGAGGAGAGAAAGGAAAAAAATAATTGTCAAAAGCCAAAAGGTCCACTGGGAAGTGAGATGTCCCCAGGGGACATGTCCCCAGATCCAGGGCAGGCATCCCTGGGGATGGAGGGGCCCGATCCCAGAGTCCTGGGAGGAAGATGGAGAGGGAAGCAGATCTGTGTCCTGGTCACCTGGGCAGGCTGGAATGCCTGGACATGTCTGAGCACAAAGACCCCATGGCACATCGGCCATGGGGCTGGAATCCCACTACCATGTGGTATTCCAGAGGTAGTCATTGTCCACAACTCCACTGCAGGCAGGGACTGGCCTCATCCATCCCTGTGGCCAGCTTGTCACCCCGGCAGGCTAAGGGGGGCTGTGGCAGGCTTGGCTTGGCATGGCCACCTTGAGCACCTGGCACAACCCCAGCAGTCCCTGGACCCCAGCATCGGTCCCTGGACCTGGTGGCCGACATGCAAGTGGCACAGGCCGCCCCGTCCCCTGCCCAGCAGCCTGGCACAGGGTTCTCACCACCTGTGGGATCTGTGCACCAACCGTGGGGTGGAGTGATGCCGGGGTGTGATGCCGCCGGGGGAAGCAGAGCTAAGAATAAAGTTGAGCTGCTCTGGGGCCCCTTTCCCATCTCCTGATTACTGCTGGATGAAATTTCAACTCCTTGGCACCCAGGGCTGGGGATGGAGCCAAGTGGCTGGCAGGGACCAATGGGATGTGGGGCATGTGGCAGGGCTGGAGGGACACAGGGCATGGACAGAAGANGGGGGACAAATGCAGGGGGGACAGAGGGGACAGAGGGGACAGAGGCAGGGAGGGAAGGAGAATATAGAGGGGATGGATGCAGGGGGGACCAAGGGGGGACAGAAGGAATGGATGTGGGGGGACCAAGGGGTTGAATACAAGGGGGACAGGGGCATGCAGAGGGGATGGATGCAGCAGGGATGAAGGGGATTAATTCCAGGGGGGAATTGATGCAGGGAACCAAGGGAATGGACACAAGGGAGCCAGGGAGATGCAGAGGGAATGGATGCAGGGGACACTGAAGGGATGGATGCAGTTGGGATGCATGAGGGGGACAGATCACTCACCTGTCGCCATGCTGGTGTGGTCCAGGCACAGAAGCACTTAAGGCTGCAAGTGAAGAGCAGGATAAACAAGTCAGCACATCAGCGACACACGGCTCACCAAGTGTCTGGGGAGAAAAAGGGTCTCCCTCTTTGGCCAGGATGGTGCTCAGCTCCAAGGCCAGGCTGAGGGGATGGGGTGGAAGACACAACTCCTGGCTTTTCCCTGGTTTTGGGAACTGAGGATCTCTGCTTCTGCGGCCATCACTCACCTGGTTCCCAGCAGTCACCCTCTGCATCCGGCTGCGGTAAGGGCATCCCCATGCCGGGTGACGCGTGGTGACGTTGCCGGCATCCTCCCCTGCCCTGCCCACATCCCAATGCCTGGGGTGCTGCCCAACAGCCGGAAACCCGCTTGGGATGCCCGGTGCCACCGGGACACCAAGTGATGGAGGCAGCACCCCCAGCTCCCCACGGGCTGGTTTCAGGAGGGTGTCCTAAGGATGGGGTTGCAGCACCCCATTGCACCCCCAGGACTTCAGGGGGATGTTTGGCCACCCCGCCTGCCCACACCCAGCCCCGCAGCACCCGACCTGCTTGGCCACAGTGCGTCACCCCAAACCGGCTGGACGAGGTGCAGGGACGGGGCATTCCGTGGCCAGAGGAGCCGGTGGCCGCTGACAGGTCGTGTTACAACCTCGAAAGGGCAGAGGCTAAGAATGGCCGGACTGAAACCGACACAGAGTCACGTCCCACCAGCGCTGCGGGGACAGTGTCCTGAGACGGCCCCCAGGGGGTTTGGGGGGTGCAGGACCCCCGGGT
>VZRQ01002562.1:272651-311194 GCA_013397975.1 Machaerirhynchus nigripectus
CAGCGCGGGAGCGCGGGGTCGGCGCCGGCAGCGCTCCTGCCCTCCTTGTCTCGCCCGCAGGCCTGGGATCCTTTTTACAGCTCGGAGCTCCTGCTGCTCCCGCGCCGTAACCTTCGTGAGCAGAGTGCTCGGGTTGCGTCTACCACCTGTGCCCGGGACCTAGGGCAGTGATCCTGACACCAGTTCCATCCCCCGGGACACTGACATCCCACGCCTCAGCCGTTCCTTCAAACACACCCAGGGGGCAGCGGGAGGAAAAGGAAAAGCGAGACCAAACAGCCAAGGCACAGACACCAGAGACAGAATCGGCTGCCTCCCCTTCCTGAAACAAGGGAAAGGGGAAGACCGTGCTTGGGACTCAAAGGTGTACTGACCTTTGTGTGGCCGAGGCTTTTGGGAAGGTGGAAAAGGCAAAAGCTGCTTCCTCCCAGGGCTTCTGTTCCCCTCCAGCCCTGTCAGGCATCAGCTGTGAGTATCTGGGCACTGATTTTGGCTCAGCCTCCGTTAAGACGATGGCAAGCCTGTGGTGGCTGAGGGGCTGCTCAGGCATGAGGCCTGAGGATCCAGAGGTATTTATTCCCTGAAGCCCTGCTGGGCTGTGGCCCCAATCCCCCAGGAAAGTCTGGTGAGGTAGCCCCTGCAGGGAGAGGCAGTTTAGGCAGAGCCTAGGCTGGAACAGATGGGACAGAACATGGGACACTGCTGGCGACTCAGGCAGGTCACCGTTCCCTGCGATTCCTGCTTCCACGGGACTGGTGCTGTGCTGCCAGCTGCCCTCTCCAACCCTTCTCCACCTCCAGGGAAGGGCTGGCAGGGATCTCTGCTCCCAGCCGCCAAAGCAGTCCTAGAAGGCAAATCCAAACTCTGTTCCAGGCCTGAGCATGCTCTTCTCACCCTCCTGTTTCCTCAGCAGATATTTAAAACAAGAAACAGCGCAAGAAGAATCAGTGTGAAGTACCAAAAAAACCTTTATTTTCTCCCCCAAACCATAACAACATTTGACATTATATTGATTTCCTCATATATTTGTTATTTCTCTACATTAGGAACCAGATACAGAAAATACAAACACGATCTGTTGAATCAAAGACGGCACAGCATTCCGTTAGAAAAAGAAACAAAAAAAAACTAGAGGAGCAAGATAGAAATGGTGAAAAATAGTCATTCCCTCCAGCCCAAACTTTCCAAGAATTATCATCAAAATAGAGCAGTGGAAGTAGCTTCTCTTTCTAAACGCACTTCTGCTTTAAGACAAAAGTTAGATTTATCTTTAGATTTTCAAAGTAAAAAAATGTTAAATTATCTTTCAAGCAATTTTGGAAGTTTGCATAGACCCATTCCCTTTCCAAAAATATCAGCCATCTCTCTATAGAATCTGATACAAATCGAGTGCGCCTCAGCCGAAGGTCACCAAGCTCAATTCACGTTCAAGAAAATAAAACATGATCTCCCCTTCCCCTCCCTCCCCCCACAAAAATACGGGCTCTACCGTTATTCCATGTGTTTGAGGCAAGTTACCAGGCTCAGCCGCATCCCTCACTCAGAGCTTCATCCAAATTCCTTTTTGTTTCCCAGCTTCCCACGCCCGCTGCCTCCCGGCGGGGCAGAGGCGCTGTGGAGGCATCGGGATCGGATGGCGCAGGGAGGGGGCTGATGGACACAGCTCTCAGGAGGGAAGTGGGGGGAAGTTTGCATTCATCCATCCCCCCCCGCAGCGAGGAAGTGGCTTTTCAAGGACAAACACCTGCGACCAGGCAGAGTTTGTAGGAACTTGTCCCTGGGGACTGGCCTTGTCCAAAGGGCTCAGTCACCAGAGCAAGAACTCAGCTAGAGACCAGGTGAGGCAGCAGAGACGGGGCAGGAGGGGTGGAGGGGGGTCTGCAGCCCCCGGGTAAGGCAGCGAGGAGGGGAGGGGGAGCCCCTCGCCAGGAGGGGTTTAACCGAGGTGCTCTAGTGTACCTGGAGTGAGGTTTTCCCAGAGGTTCCTGGCAGCAGTACAGAGACCAGCTGCACTGCCACCCACTTAAAAAGAAACAGCAACGACAAAATAAATAAAAACTCAACCCCTCCTATTCGGATGAGAATGAAATACATATTTCTTCAGGCCTCTGCCTGGTTCGGAACCCTCTAAAAACTGAAGCAAACGTTTAAAAGGGCTTGTTAACTTTCTGTAGGGGGCAATGTGATGTGGCAATGAGGGGGGGGAGAAATCACACGCCTGCTGCCCATCACTCCAAAGGTCAGGACAGAACGAGGCCCCCATTTAAAGTGCTGACCATACAAAAGATGATGATGAGGGAGCAACATCCTTCTCCCCCTTTTCCCATTACAATTTCCAGCTGAAACCCATCTCCTTCACCAAGTAACAACTAAGCCTATTCTTTTGGACACTCAGTTTTATATTGGTTTTAAAAAAAGAAAAAGCTAGTAGAAAAGTTACACTGAATTTCCTAACACTTTGCAATGTGCTTCCACCAACTAAAGGTCTAGAAACTGGGAGAGCAGAGCCCACACATTTTGCCTGATCCCGAGACTGAAGCAGAGAACCAGCTCTGCTCTCCAGGCATGAGCAGCCCTGCTCGTCAGCATCAGAGACCCAGGGGATGCAGAGTCTTGCCAATAAGGTCCTTTTACTTGTTTAAGCCACCTCTGAATCCCCTGAGAAGGGGAACAATGTGGGGAAGAACATCCCCTCCATCAGCCCCCCTGAAATAAAATATCAATGAAACAATAATGCAGTCAAAAAACACCAGCCTGCTGGGTTTGTATAAAAAAAAATACCATAAACTTCACAACAAAAAAGAAAAACCCAAAGGGAACTAGCCAGCGGTTTGAGTCTGGAAACTGATTCACTTCTTACATGTTCAAAGTCCAATGAGGAACAGGCAGCAGAAATGCCACAAGGAAAAAAGTGCTCGTGAGACACAGCTTCCTGAGGCAGCAGTGAGTGTGTGGGACAAGTGACCCCACAGCCACCACCTCGGGTGCCCACGGCTGCCTAGGGACTGCTGGGCATTGCTGGTGCTGGATGTGCAGCAGGAGCTCTGCACGGGATCTACAAACAGGAACAGACTGCTCCTTCCTCCCTCTCGGTCTGCTCCGCGTGCACCAGCCCCGGCTGTGCTGCGCAAGGCTGGATGACTAGGACTACTTACTCACTCAAAACCAGGGGCAGGAGAGCTAAAAAGCCACACAAAGACCAGGATCTGTGGAGTCATTAACATGGAGACAAGGAAGAAATACCCTGTGAGCCACAGTTATCAAAAATGCAAGCAGTGATGTGCCAAGCCACTGGAAGAGAAGCCAAAGACATGCCCAGGTTGGCCACAGCGATGTGATGGAGCAGGTTATGCCTCTGCCAGCCTGGGAAGAAGAGACCAGTGCCCTCAAAAGCTCAACTGCTTCTCCTCTTGCTTTGCTGGGAAGATATTCCTCCCTCTGTCCCAGTGGGGATTTTGTGACATGCCGAGCTGCCAGTGCCTCAGAGCAGCTGACTCTTGCCAATGGAAGCCAAAAGAATGCCCTGGGATTCCAACTGCTCTGACAGTGACTGCCATTGTTTTTCATGGGAACAGAAGAAAACCAGCAGAAGTGAGCTGGGTTTTGGCCTCTTTCCTGGCTTATGTTTACTCCTTTCAAGTCCTGGTTGGATCTTATTTCCTGAGGGGCTTTGTTGGCCCCTGGGGAGCAGCCAGACCCTCGGCTCTGCACGGCCATCCATAGACAGGGCAGGAACAGCCACTGCTGTCCGAGCCTCTCTCTGCCCTCACCCTGACCTGAGCAGACGGTCAGGCCAGGCCTGGCTTTCTGGCAGTGCTCCAGGGAGAAAGACAAGCAGTTCTCTCCTTCCTGCAGACACAGGCACCCCAGAAACAGGGCAGGATGCTCAGCAGCCTGCGAGTGAGTGCCAAACATACCCAGGCTGAATGAAGAAGAGATCACCATTAAAAAAACCTAGCAAGTGTGAAAGAGCTTTTGTTCTAAACAGTCTCAAAAGATCCAACACTTTTTCCCTACGTTAAACCAAACCAAGGTGTTGTCTGTATCCCCTTTTTACCCTAATTCAAATTTAATTCCCTTTGAAGGGGAAGGGTGGAAAAGATGCATATCCTATAGTGGTCTGTCCAAACACAGAAAGAAACCTCTTGACTCAAAGAGAGAAACCATCAAAACAGAGTAACCAACTGTACAGTTTTGCCACACTGCTGAGCCACAGTCTCCTCCTCAGTGGCTGCAATCTGATCCACTGCTGAGCACCCTCCCCATGCAGCATCCTTAGTTAGAAGGGTAAAAAAAATGCTAAATCAAGACCCTTTCATTCCTTGTTTCTCATTCTGCCAGATTCCCTTTTCCAGTAGCTCGTCTGCACGCATTCTGGCCAAAGAAACCACAGTTAATCCTTCTTTTTTCCTCCTTTAAAAAAAGGCTTTACAATAACTAAGAATTTGAACAACGTGATCAGTTACAAGTCTTTCCTTGCTGAACAGGATGAGTGTGTGCCTGTGTGCACACACAAGTGTCAGAGGGGAGCAGATTCACAGCCAGGTGCTGGAGTGTGGAATTGCTCCACGGGCACGGCTGTGGAGTGCTACCACAGTACACTGGCCAAAGAGGAATGGGCACTACACAGAAATAGCTTATCAGCTGAGGGGCTCTGTACACGGAGGGCTGCAAGCACAGCCTGAGGGTGGCCCACAGCCGGGGGCTGCCCAGATCCTCGCTGGCAGTTCGGCTGCCAGGAGAATCTCCAAGTGGAGCTGAAAGGGATTGACAACTCTGCCACACACTACAAGGAAAAGTGTCAAACAACTGCAGGAACCAAACCCAAAGAAGAGCAATTGAAAGATCAACCAGAGAACAGTTTGAAGCCTTGTCAGAAGAGTTCACTCACCACAGAGCAGGTCAGAACAGCTGCTGTGGCTAATGCAGCAGCAAACACCCATTCTACCCTTGAAGGCAGAGACAGTAACTTCTCCCCAGCCCCAGAAGGAACCAGCTCAGGCACAGATCTCTGCTGACAAGGCAAGAAAGGCCAAGCTACACCAAATCCCTTACTGGCCCAGGCCAAGAGAGGCAGTCGACATCACCACCACAACAGAGAGACCACTGCAGTCAACTGCATCCAGCTGTGGCCCAGGAAAGGGCTGTCAGACGAGATTCTTTTCACAGTCCAAGAAGGGCAGTTCCCTTCCTGAGCCAATGAAACAAGGAGAAAAAAAAAAAAAAAAAAAAAGAGGCTTTGTATTCCAAGCTCCAACAGGACTATTTGATGAATCAGTCCAGCAAACACAGATTTTAGTCCTGGAATAGTGAGTAGAAGCCTCCTCCAGGTAAAATCTGTAACCTCTAAAGTGCTCCCTTTAATGGTAGGTGATGAACACACCCTTCCATGCCCAGCAGTGGAAGGGCTGCTGCAGTCCGTGGTGTGACGAGCACTCGCACTTAACCGTTCACCAACTCCCAGCTGGATTGCAGTAGTTTTCTGAAATGCACTTTTGGGAAGTATTTCCTATGAGAAGATGTTGTTTAGGGATGTGAGGATAGGAAGGTGAAGTGTACCCCACAGCATACCTTGCTCAGTAAAACCACTGCCTTGGGAGGTGACGTTCCCTTACAGAGTCAATGGAATAAAGCATCCTGCAAGTGGCCACGTCACTGTGTTCCCAGCAAGCTGCTCTGGGTTTGGTTAGAATGGTTTCCCCCACCCCCAGTGGTTCGAAGAGTTCACAGTGGTATAACCCAATGTTTAGGGGAGACAGAAGCTGAGAAGTCCCCTGCTGCAAATGAATGGGTGGACTGAGGGATGCAGATGAGCAACATTGTCTGGGACTAGCCCAAGGATAAGCCCCACAGACACCTTGTGTCTGAGCAGGAAAGGGGGAAGGTAGGCACTGGAGGGACCAGCAAGCAGAGAAGGACAATGCCAATGCAGGGAAAGTGCATGTTCTGGAGTGGTCTTGGAGTAGTTCTGCAGTGCAAACATATGGGGAGGGGCGTGGAGAAATCCCTTCTGGAATGCTGCATGAAGAGAGGTAAAGATTGGCATCCATGTGGCAGCGGACTGGGTAGGGGGCCTGTGTCCAGCAGCTCTACCCTGTTCTTCACATTTAGTGGGTTTCAATCACCACTGGCTCGTAAACTCCAGATGAGACCCTGGGGAGGCAGAGTGGGAGATGAGGAGGGCAGGTTATTTTCCACAGTCATTCTGAGCAACTAAGTTCTGATTCAGAGCTCTCTGCTCTCAAACATCATCTTGTAAACTCACACAAACCACCGCCAGTAACAAGTCAGCCTTGCAGGAAGTCAGTCCCTGGAACACTGAGGGGACAGGGATGTGGCAAATCAGCAATAGAGCACTGGAGAGAGCTGGGTGTGACACACGAACCCTTCTAAAGGACACAGCAAAGGGGGAGTATCCTATGCAGGACAAAGAGCCAGTGTGCCTGGCTTTGTGCTCCCAGTTTTGTTACCAACTTGATACATCTTTACATTACCATTACTGCTATTTTTAATTCAACTGAAAAGGTGCAACAAAGCCTCAAACACAACTGGCCAAGAGCTGTACTAAGAGCTATAGTGTCAAGAAGAAGTTTTATTGCTTCAGAAGGCTTTCATGAAAGAACAAGCCCTCGACGATTATGGAAGAGGCAGGGAGAAGGAACAGTAAGAGGCAGGGGAAAGAGTCAATAAACCCCGCTCTGCTGCAGTTTTGCTGCAGGCCAGCAGGAGGCAAAGCTCCCTCCTTCAGGAGCAAACGGGAACCAGCCTCTACCATTTTGTCCTTTCACTCCTCACTTCTGTTCCTGGGTCTTAACAAGCAGGATCCCATTATCCCGCTGAGCTCCTGCTGAGAACTGCATTCATACTCTAGTGCAACTGCAGCCTGCCACCAAAGGGATCCCAGGGCTGTTAATGTGGGAATAAAGCCACCATGCAGCACATGATGTTTAGAAATCTGTCCTGTAGCAAAAAGTGGAAGTTTCCTAGGTACAAAGCTCACTAATCTGTCTGGAGCCCGTCTGTCTGCCAACGTTTTGGGAAACCTACCTGTTTGCCAGCTGAATACCGCTCAGCGTAGTTGTTCCATCTCTGCTCACAAACAACCTCAGGTTACTGTCTGCAGATAGAAAAGGAAGACAGACATCACAACCCAGAACTACCGAGGCTGCCAGGAACTCCCCTCCCAGACACATGGTCAGCATAGAACAACTGTGTCTCAGCAGATGCACGTCCACACTTTCTGGTGGTGTTCCCGCAGTCATCGAGCCCCTGGGAAGTCATTTCCTTGCTCCAAAAGGGAGCCTCCACAACATGAAGCTTTGGAAGAATAAAGGCAGAGATATTAATTCAGTCATATTCCTCCAGCTGCCTCTTTTAAGGCCATTCCATTGATGCAAATTCTTGGTCAGCTTATACACATCTGAACAGATGAGATGTGGGGCCTCACACTGCTTTTGTGTAGTCACTGGAGGAGAAACTCAGCCTGCTCTGCTGGTGAGAGGCAGCTGCATTCAGTCTAGTTTTAACCCACGCTGAGTGAGGTGTAAATCCTCATATGATAAGAGTGCTACCATGTGCAACAATTTAAGGTGATTAATGTTAAGTTAACGAAGCACAGATAACAAGCAAGGCTCAAGTCTAAACCATAACAGAAAACCTCAGATTAAAAAGTCAGATTAAAGATTGATTTCTATGCTAAACTGGAAAATGAAAGTGAAAACAAATGCAGTTATATTATTAGTTTTCTTCTAACAGATGCTGTGAGTGCAGTGGAGAAAATCCCTTCTTAAGTTCTCTGACAGACCTGAGCACCAGCACATGGTAACCCATGTTTCTGTAGAGATGTGCTGTTTCCCCTTCAGTTGTGCTCTCCTCTTTTGATAAACACCTTTGGGCTGACCCTGGACAAGAGCCACTAGAGCAGTGCAGACAGCTGATGCAACTGATTTCCACTGTGCTGAGAATCAGTATTTTTCCTCTCTCTCCCTGCTCATTTGAGCTACTATTCAATCTCTGCTGTCATGTGTGGAACAGCAGCAAGTGCTATCTGTAAATGCATGTGCAGCTCTCAAACCCATGTGGTTTATCTACCACAGAAGCACCCAGCAAGCACTGAAAGCAAATAGCTGTCAAAAGGAGAAGGGAGCACATGGCAGATCAGATCTGACTGTAAATTCTTGGCAGACTTGCCAAAGGAACAGCCCAGACATCCCCTCTGAGACGTCTCCTCTCACCTTCAGTATTGCTGACATCTGTGAAGTCCTGACTCTGCATGATTTTCTCCACTATATCATCAGCATCGATCCTGGTGTCATCCACTCGGGTTGGGTGACTCTCCATTGAATCCTTTTTCCTCCTGGCAAGAGGAAAAACTTACTCAGCTTTTCAAGACAGACTTCTACATCCTGTCCTGCTTCTCTTGGCCACAGTCTCCTCCTCAGTGCATACAATCTGATCCACTGCTGCCAGAAGACAAAGGAGCAGGTTCTGTCTCTCCTTCCCAGAGAAAGGAATTTGCTCCACAGTTACTCACCGGGAGGGTCTGTCCAGCAGCAGGGGTGGTCTGGGGGGGCGAGGTGGCTTCTCCAGTTTGTGGTCCCGCTCCCCCTCAGGACACTCCACGGTCATGCTGAGCCCCCCGGACGCGCTGCTGCTGGTGGACGTGTTCCGGCGGTGGGTCAAGTCAGACATGCTGGAGGAGCGGGAGTGCTCCGTGCTGTAACCTGCCAACACAGAGGGATTACAAACCACATCTGCTCCCCTTCCTGGTAGCACAGGTAACGGGCAGGGCAGCTTCACAGCAGCGTTTCTGCTCCTGCAAACAGAGGTTTATGAGCTCATCTGCAGAGACTGAGGAGGCTGTTATTACAGAGCAGAGTGAGAGAGAGGGCTGCAAATCACTCTCACAGGAGCTCGCTGCAGGAAAGAATAGGGATGTGGCCAGTGCTGGCAGAGCTGTGTGGGTCAATGGTTACCAGAGATCTTGGACTGCTGGCTGGCGTAGCTTGAGTTCCGTGAGTGCCCTGAGTGGAAAACTTCCTCCGGGCTGGACAGGTTCTGATCCGGCTCTTCTGGGACACCTGCCAAGGAACAAGGGGATGCTGCTTACATCATAACCAAGCGAGCACATGGGGCACTGATCAGCTGGGAGTGGAGGATGATCTTGGGATGACAGATCAAGGAAAGGGCAAGTCTGATGGCAGAGCCCTGCTGTACAGACCAGCACAGGGCTTAGAAATACCCAGGGAGCAGGGAAGACCACAGTGAGCTTCTCTACCAAGTTTATCACTATTTCTATCCAGCATGTGAATTTACAAACATCTCTGGGGGCTTTTAGCATCTAGAAGGATAAGTAGTGTCTGAAACCATCCATGGTTAAAAGCATCAAGCTAAGACCAAGAAAGCATCAGATGGCCACTGGCTGTAAAGTATTACAACCTCTGTTTGGGTGCTTCTGTTACTACCTTTCCCTTTCTATTACTTGTGAGAGAGCCTGTACCATTTAAATAACCTCTGAATTTGAGCCTGACGCTTCAGTATAACCTCTGCTCCTTTGCTAGCCCTGCTTGTCTCTCTTGCAGGAAGCTTATCCAGGAGTGCACAAATGTAACACATTAGCCAGCTTTTTAAGAACACCACTTGCACCATGTGCTCTGTCACTGAGGTGATGAGACTCGAGTGCTATTTTGGTGCAGTGTATCTGCCTGCACATTTGGAATGTGCTGGGAAGGAAAAAAACTGATGTGAAAATGCAGTGCCCTTGAAAACGGGCTCACAGAAGCCAAAGAACTGCATCAGCAGCTGGAACAAGGCCACTAGACCTTAAACCAATCTCTAAAACCTTCAGAGGAACTTTTCTAGAAGATAAGTCTGAGCAACAGAATAGCTGAGTGCAGAACAATGGTGTCATTCAACACAGTGGCATGCAGGGACGAGTGCAGTGCATGAATTATTAAATCCCCAGCAAAAAGAACAAACTGCTTTATCTCCACTAACAGAAATACGCATGTGGCAAATACTCAACCTTCCTCTCCTCAGTTACACTTAGATGGCTTTGTTATTCTCAATACTCTTAACGAGCAACGGGGTTGAGGATGGGTGTGGGAACACATGAAAAATTGCAGAGTTTCTGTGCTTGCAACTGCTGGGAAAAACAAAGGAGTGTCCAGGCACAGCCACGCCTTGCATGGCTGCAGGGTAGGCATTCAGACCTGAGCTGAGAATGGCAGTTCTTGGCTTGGTCTGGCGCAGGGAGCCAATTGTGGAGGAACTGCTGCCGCTGGTGGTTCCCTCGCCCTTGCAGGTCAGCTGCAGGGTAGAGTCCTGCCCCGGGATGGTGATGGATTTGGCAGTGGAAGGAGGCCTGTAATCAGAAGGGAAGGAGGTTACAGACTGCCAGGCAGGGAGCAGGGATCATTCTGCCTATCCCACCCTTGTCAGCAGGAGGAAGCTGGCAGCCCTCTAAACAGCAGCTCAAATGGGATCCTGGGTTTTGGTTTCCTACGTGCCAGACTGGTGTCTTCCCTACCTTGGACTGCATTACAAGAAAAATCAAGTTTTTGAGGTAAATAAAGGCAAAAAGGGACCATTCATTCATTTATACGTGAATGGACAACAGGCTCAGAACTTGCACTGTCCTCCAGGACACCATCCAGAGCTGCCCTCTTCCCCCCAACATGTGCCCACTGGCCAGCTGGCTTCACAAGCAGGAACCAGTTTGCTGTTGTCCCACTCTCAATTCCATCTTCCTTTCTGTTACACCTCTTTGGCCAAAATGAAACCTTTTATCCCAGCAACCCTGTCCCCCTAGGAGAGCACTTTCACAACAATAAAATAACCTTTCCCTTTTTTAACTGACTATTAAACTCCTTTTTCAGTGACACAGAAGTGTTTTTCCAGCTGTCATAATTATTTTTCTGGTTATTCTGCGAGCTCGCAACATCCCTTTGTAAATGCTGACTGCAGGGCAGAGCTGTGAGTGCCTGGAGCCCCCTTCCTTCCTCCAGAAGTGCTTTTGGGTGGAAGCCACAGCATGTGCAGCGTGGCAAAGTGAATATTCCTGTTGGAGCCCTAACCTCCCTGTAGCCTGAAGTCTGAACTGGAACTAATGGATTGTATTATGGTTTTTAAGTGAGGAGGGAGAAATAAAAACTTTTATTTGTCTCATGCAGAGCTCCGAGGGAAGATGTTACAGGAGAGGGGACCTTTGCAGTATTTTGGGAGAGAGACTATTTCATGTGGGCAGCCAAATGGCTATAAAGCTTCCAGGAAACTGACAGCCTGCCTTCACCAGGAGAAAACCCTCCCTAATCACATTAAGAGTGATTTGCATGCACCCAGGTGCTTTGGGGACTTTGCTTCACAGGTTTTTAAGGCTTTTACAACCTTTAGCAAGCAAACTGTTCCTGCAGCCCTGTGGGAGCAGCCCCTCTGTCAGCTCAGCTGCTCTGCCCCTTCCAACAACCCCAGCAGGAGAAGGTTCATGGAGTGCTGCAGAAAATCAGTGCTTGGAAGTGATTTCCCAGCACAGTTTAATTCCTGCCTAACCCACTAATGAGTGTCATTTACCAGAAGCTCTACTGATCAAGAACTATTCCAGATGCAATGCTTCTATTTTTAGATACATCTGCACATCATCAACATAAAAGGGAAAAGTGGGAATGACCGCAAAAATCCTTTAAGAAAATTAGGAGGTTTGACTTTCAGACTGAACCTACTTACATTAAATGGATATTTATATCCTATTCTGTGTAATTTTCAGGCACTCTAACAGTGGTACTTGCTTCCATTGCAAAGGAGCAACAGGTATTTTGTCAGACATTATTACCAGACATCCTAGTACTGTAGATTTAAAACACCTGTTACTGCTATAAAGTTATGGTTTAAGATATTAAAAACTTCTTTATTATACTTCCTTCTGAAGCAGAAATTCTTCATAATCAGATGACATTGATTTTGGGTTTAAAAATGTCAGAAAATGCTGCAGCACTATGAAAAGCCACTCACAAAACAAACCTACCAAAAATTACACAGCATTTTTAAGAGGAATTTGAGCTAATTTACACACTTCAAGCTAGCTCCTAAAATTAGACCTTTTAGCCCAGAATACAACTGCTACAAGAGCTGGCCTCAAGGTACAGCTTTCTTCTCTCGTATTGTTGGGAAGCAACATGAAATATTCCTTTGGGCACGTGGCAGCCCTGCTGTGCAGTCACACACCTTCCAGCACACCACAGCAGGGCTGGGACTGTGATGCTGCACCGTGGTGTGAGGGAAGGATGTGGCCAGGATATTTCTTAGTTGATTCACCATCAATTCCTTAAGCTAGGCTGCTTCACAGCCTAACTGTACTTATTCTTTCCTATTGTTATGCATTAAAAAATCCCCATATTACTGCAATTTCTCTGCTAATTAATGCAAGTTGTGAGCCCTGTAGAAAAAAAGTTAAAATTATTCAGCCTTGAAGTATTTTTGTTGCTGTTTCAATCTGAGATCTTTATCCCCCATTATATGTGCTGAAGCGTGTCCACCTCCAAGACTGTTTTCTTTACTGACCTTTCTCCTCTTGGAGGTCAGTCAAACCAACCCCAGAGCCATGAGGAAATTCTATCCTTCAGGCAAAACATGAAGTTTGTCATCAAAATCTACTGGTTTCCAAAGCCTAAGCTGCACCAGCAGGGAAAATACTGTGCACAGCAATCATCAGGCTGGGAAAGCCAGAGCAGGGAACAAAACCAATTAACAGCACAGGCTGGCTATACTTTTCTGACTGATTCAACCAATTTTACTTTACTTCCCAATATCAAGGGCATCTTTTCCCCTCTCTTCACCAATTTTAGTGTCTGCCCAGAATGGGGTACATCCAGGAACTCACGTTTTGAAGCAGGGGTCCCCAGAGAGCAGGGACATTCCGATCGTGACCTAGAGAGGGGACACAAAGGCACATCATGAGCCATGCTGCACTGAGCTCCTCACTTCACAACAGCCAGAAGTCAAGGGCTAGGTGTAAAGATCAGCAAGATCTAGCTCCTTTCCCTAGGAAATCAGCTTCAGAGATTTAGCAAAGTATTTCCCTCCCTGCCCTGAATCCCTGGCATCAGTAACTCCAAGTGGCAGTGGCTCAGCAGGACACCAGCCGGGCCACGCTGACAATGCCTCGTAACCTTTTCCCTCCCTCCTGTTCCTGGTTTCTTTGTCAAGGGTCACTGCTTGGCCAAATCGATGCCAAAATTATCAAAGGGCAGCTCTGATAATGGGAAGCTTTCCAAGTCAGTCTAGCAGCACAAAAGCAAAATCCTTTCTCTGTACATAACAGGACCTCCTCTCAGGCCTGGCACTGCACTCTGATCTTCCCAAAGTCCTAAGCAGGATTTCTGCTGTGTAAGTACTAGCTGTTGTACCTTTAGGATGGAGTTGTCCTGTCGGGTATTCTTAGTATCATATCCTTCCAGCAAGCAGCAACGGACAGTGGATCCAGAGCCTGCAAATTCTGCCAGATTTAGATCAGCAAAGCCCAGCTGTAGCAAAGAAAACATTGGAGGGGAAGGTGAGAGAACAGAAGTTACTCCATAAAGGGATACATAGTGTCACACAGACCAAAGGGAGAGAGCACATCTGTGAGCAAGGGCAGAAACAGGAGCCAGGACACAGAGTGGTGGCTGGGAAGATTCCCTGTTCTTGAGGATGGACAGGGTCACGTTCCTAATCCCAAGGCAGATGGACACTTGGAGGCCTTCAGGAAGCCAAGCCCACACAGAGGAAGGCTGTACAGTAGTGGTGGTGGCCAGGACAGTGTTAACCAGCCTGCAGCCATTGCATAACCAAGGACATGGAAGGCACTAGGTCAACGATGTGGAAAAAACAGAATCACACATACACAAACATAATAAGGCACTCTTTGTATTGGGCCATCCCAGAATGCAGTGGAGCATGTGAACCAGGAGATGAAAGGATATTGTTACAGGGGAAAGTGACACCATCCTGAAAAAAACAACTGAGACTTTGGGCACAGGGAGCTGGAGGCTCAGAGCCATGTGGCACTGCCTGTGCCTCACCCCTCAGAGGCATCTGCTGGGCTGGGCAGCTCCTGGAGCACTCCTCCTCAACACTGCTGAGGTTTAACTAGCAAGGGGTATGTTTGACAGGCAGAAGGGAAGAGAAATATTTGAAGAGATTTAGTTGTGAGCTCTCTAAACCTTCTCTAACAAATGGGAAGCAAACAGGGAAGGTGACAAAGCTCAAGATCAGAGGCATTTTCAAAAAGGGCACGGATCCCTCCAGAGTAAATAAAAACACAATGAAGAGCACCTTTGTTTTCCCACCCTAATCCCTGGTGTATTAACACAGTGTCTCAAAGGAAAGGTTATAGTTTCCTTTATGCACAGCTTCAGGACTAGAAGGCAGTTGTGTCTCATCTCATCTGCTCAGGAGGACATGCTGTGCTCCGTATTTGGCCAAAACATCCAGGCGTGGAGCGTCTGCGTCACATCAACAACAGGTCAGCTCCCAGGAGAACAGGGAACACAGGTGGAGCAGCAGCAGGTCATTCTGTGCTCTGCAGCACATCCCTTCTGCCCTGCTGTTGACAGCTGGATGACACAACTGAACGGAGAGTCCCAACAGTAGCACCATACTAAGGAATTGTGGTGCCTCTGTCAGCTGAGGAAGCTGATAGATAGTCACAGCACAGAACAGTCACTGCCAGAGGAACCCTGGCTCCCACTGTCCAAGTCAAGAGTCTAAACCACAGTCTGCTCAAGATGTATGACTGAGGGGGAAACAGCAGCAAGATTAATATAGCTGCTTCCTTCATCCTATTTTCAAAGGGGAACTCCTGATGGCAAATGAAAAAAAGAGTAGGATAGAGAGGGAACCTTTTATCAGCAAAAGAAGAAGGAAAAAAAATAACCTTTCACCCTCACTTCTCACTTCTTAGGAATTCTATTTAATGCAAGTGTTTCTTCAGCCCTTGCTGCAGAAATTTCTCTGTCTCTTCTAGCCAAGGGCTATGCTGTTTCCTAATTATTCACCGGTAAGGAAAAAAACAGTGAATTTTTATCTCTTAGAGATAAACAGGCCAGAGGAAAGCCACAGAGGGGAGATGCAATCCATCACTGTGACAAAGACACAGCACCACTGCACTAGGAGAACAGCACGGCACAGGGGTGGCCCAGACCCAGATGCCTCTTCCTCCACAGCACCAAATTCTGAGAGGAGATCGACACTGGAGCACAGAGTGTGGGAGAACCCTCCAGCAACCCACATGGTACGCTGAGGTCAGAAGCTCTTTCAGGAAGCAGACTCCCAGTATATAGAGGAAAGATCCCTTAACAAAAGGATGTTTTCAGATATAACCTTTCAGAATAGTTTCCTCCGTTTTCCAGCCAGCTGATGGTGTTTCTTCCAGCTCAGGGAAGAGAGTTTCCGCTTTATCAGTCCTTCCTGTCGTCTTCCGCCCTGCCACCCCTGACACCGAGGTGACAATCACGTCAAACCTGAAGGTGTGCAAGTCACTGGAAACTCTGCCTGGAGCACAAACAGCCCCATCAACCTCAGTCTCTGCTGACAAGGGACCAGGTACAGAGAGCATTCATAAATTTAATTTTCCTCTACATCTGCTGCCATGATTGGAGAAGTTCTCAACTGAATTAGGATAGTTTAAAAAGGTGGAGCCTCATGGTGTAAAATGGGAAATTAGTTGCATGGATGTGCACCAGACTTCTGCTAGAAACATTAGGAAGCCCAAATCAGTTCTGTCACAAGGACCTGCTTGGAACAAGCCTGGTCCACAGGGCAAGACTGCAATCACTCTGTCTGTTATCTCTCATTTCTGAGCTGCTTCAGATCATCTTTGTGGAGAATACAACTGTCTTCTTGGTCTTCTGTGAGACCAAGCAAGATACCAGCCCAAGAGATGACAAGTACTTGAGATTTGGTCTCCAATTCTGGGCTGGAGAAACTCAGTCTCTTTTAAATGCCACTAAACAGAACTGGAGACTGAGCGAAGAGGAAGTAGGTTAGAACATGACCTGAATAAGCTCTCCAGGTTAACTCCACCATAGAAATGTGCCTTCAGGCTTCCTTTAATTCTGCCTTTCCAAATCCTGTTGAAAGCTTGAGGATGGACATTGCAGGAGGCATAGGCTGATGCCTTTACTACGTCTCTTCCTCCAGCTATGCTGCTCTCCCTGGAAATGCAGCTCTGCAGAATGAATTACTTCTCCACAGTGTGAATTTAGTGAAAGAGAAACTGATGGCCCTAGAGACCATGTCCTAATTAGCAACAAAAAAGAAACGACATGGGCAGCCACACTGCCTTCTCCTTCTCCCACCTGGCACCAGATAACACAGGAGCTAGTGCAGTACACCCTTCACAGCCAGTTCCCTCCATGGCCTCAGAAAGGATATTGATGAGAAGGAATTCTTACATGGCTGTGCACGACCAGAGCATCTGTTTATTAGAAACCAGCAGCAGTGACTCATTTTCAAACAAACATGATTTTGGGCACTGTGTGAGCTCAGCTTCCAAGCCAACATTGTCTCTTGATCCAGCACAGGGAGGAGAAGGGGGTGGCCCATTGTCTGTCCCACAGCACAGGCAAAAAAATGCGGGGAAGAGAAACCAAGACTAAGATCCCTGCTGATCCATTTGGCTTTTGCCTCGGTGTCTCCTGGGCTCTGGCAGGCAGTGATTTCTGCTGTAGGCTCCTGCCTGCACTCCTGAGGCAGTGAGGTGCCTGCCCCAGCCCCAGGTGGCTGCCGTGCTCTGGAGAACAGAACTGGAGTCTGTTTCTTTATTCGAGACGTGCTGCCAGAAGCCAGAGAGTTCACATCTGACTCAGAACTTCCCCAAAGTTTGAGGACATACAGATCATCTCTCCAACCCCCATCTCAAATCCACATCCAGTGCAATCTGGATCCTGTCCCAGAAAGTCGAATTTTTTGGGAAATCTCTTAACTCAGACTTAAACTAAGAACTAATGAGCATCTCTGCAGATTGGTTCACTCAGCAGTCACCAGTTTCTAATGGGTGTAGAGCACTAACAGGGGACAGGACCATCATCACTCTGCTACATTTGCCCTTTCTGTGCTCTTACCTTTGAGTAGGTTTTTCCGCCCTTCAGCTCCTATATTGGGAGACAAAACAAACAGGAAAAGCAGCTATTATATGTGCTGAAGCAACAGGGGAAAGGTCATTATTCAGTCCTGGAATCTGCTCTCAGGATTCACAAGTCTCTCTCTCAAGGGTTACTACCACCTTGGTCGCTCCCATCCTCCATCAAGGACTCTTCTTGGAGAGGGAGGTTCTGTTCCTGCATATCCTGTCCCAAACAATCTTTCCTTTCCACCACAATTTTTCTTGCTGCCAAAAAGCAGCCAGTAACCAACTGCCAATACACTACTGGTGGTACTACCTGCCAGAGGCAAAGCTGGATGCTCACCTTACGGACAGACACTCGGCAGATGCAGGGGTCCAGGAGTCCTGTGGCAGGGTTGGCACTCATTTTACACACAAAGGTGAATTTCTTTTTCCAGCGGACACAGTTTTCCTGAACCTCCTCTCTATGAGAATGAAAAAAAGAAAAATTCAAATAAAGGTACAAAGCCAAATCAAGATCAGCTATTAGGTAAAGATCCTCTGCAACAGCTTGGTTCACCTGAAACTGCACCACACAAAGGTGTTAAGTTAGCATCAAGCTTTTCACTAGTCAATACAGGTAAAATCCACCCAGGTTACAGGAACAGTAATCATGTCATCAACAGAATTTGCCTTGAAAACTCTCACAAGCTCTCTGACATTTCCTGCTCAGCCGGTTTTGCTCATTCACCATCCGGCCTGGATGGAGCAAATCTCCATATGCAAACTGGGCTGAAGGTTCACAAGCTTATCTCCCTCCAGCATGTCTGTTTGTATGGCCTCTGCACAGCAAATGTGCTGTGTGTCCTGGATGGCCTGTCCTTCCCTGATTCTCAGGCTGGGACTAAGCCAGTGACCATGGCCAGCTCAAAGGAGGACAAAAATGCACATGGTAATGCTCATGGTGCAGGCAGACAGGGCCACACCGAGCAAACACTGCGTTTCAAATCCTGCAGGGGTTCAGCCAGGGAAGAGGTGGTTTTGCTTGCACAGCTTCTGAGCAGACCATCCTGATCTCCACGGTGAGTGGAGAAGCACATGGCTCTGGCATAGCCTGAGCCTGGAGGAGGAAGAGGAGAAGCCTTCCTGAGCACAAGCATCACTTCAGGTACAGCTCTAGCTTCCGCACAGCCCTCAGGGGAAGCTGGATTTCACCTTTCCAAGGAAGCTGGTTCAAAGGAGCCTGGAAACAAAGTGTGTGGGTCCTTCCACGGGGCTCTGGTTTCCTTCTGAGCCTCTGCAGAACCTGATCCATTTATGGTTCACAGCTTCGCTCTCAGCCAGTTCAGTTCTCAAAGTAATAAGGCCAGGGGGAGGAAGGGAAGGCACTGCTGACAGCCGTGAGCAAGCAAGTTTGACTCTTATCTCTCCTCCTAGCACAGGACAAAGGGGCAAGGGCAGCTGATAAACTGTTTGCTTTAGCAGGGAAAGGGAGGCTTCCCACCATCTGACCCAGGAATGGTGTAAGCCAAATGGATTGGTGGCAAAGGGGAGAATCATCAGCCTTGGTCATGTCTCAACTCCTTCTGGGAAGGAAAGGGAAGAAGCTGTAGCTGCACTGCCATTAGGGTAACCTCGAAGTGAGCCCAGTGGGACAGATCCAGGGACTCGATCCTGAGCCAGGAGGTCCCTGCTAGTCCTCCAAGACATTCTGTGGGAATGCCACAGGCATGCCAAGGGAGACACAGAGAACAGAAAAGGAGTAGCTGACAAACAGCTGAAACCTGTAATCCTCTGTAATGCAGATAAAGGCTGATCATCCCTGTTTAAAACAAGAGAAAACAGAAGGCAACAATTCCTTCAAGGTAGAGAACTTAAAGCCCTTCCAGACAGAACTCAGGCTCACTATTGAAGTCAGTAAAAAGTGAGACATCTAAGTGCCAAAAATACCTTTGAATCTGGGATTATTAATTCAAGATGAGATCTGGTTCTCATTACTCCACTCAGTTCACGCCAGCTCTCTCAGACAGGAGAAGAAACACATCCAGAGGGATTAAAAAGGTTTTACCGACAATAAAATATTCACCATGCCAGCCAAATTAAGCATGTGACATTTCAAATATGGGTGCCTTAAACCTCACTCAATAATAGGCATCTTAAATGACCTAAAGGAAGGAAAAACTCAAGATACAGATGAGGAAAGGTACGCAACAGAATGGAAAACCACCTGCAAACACGTGCTTCAGGAACACAAGGCAGGTACAGGGGGATGCAAGAAACACTGAGTATTTTAGCAGCATTAGTCATCTTTGAAAAGGAACTGCGATTTTCTAAAAAGCAAGGCTAATGCTAAAGCTACTACCAACACCAGAGCTCCAAGTGAATGCCGGAAGGCAGCTATAGGTGAAAGATGTTCAGACTGTGCACACTGGTGCACACCTTGTTCCCAACCCTGATAAGGGCTCTGACTCCTCCCAGACTAGAGCATTCATGGGACTAAGCTCCAGTTCCCAGATCTCAGAGCACACGCCTGGCTCCCACAGCTGCAGGGTCATCAGTGGGATCAAGGGTTGCACCAGCATGCAAGTTTCCTTACTCAGGAGTTCTTGCTCATTTTACAGTGCAGCCATGATTAACCATCTGCTGGGTGCTGCTAAGTCCAATGAAGGCTAATTACTTCAAAACGTGGTAAAAAGTACTGATTAGCAATAAAGAGCTCCATAGCTAATTTGCCTTTAGTGTAAGCTCCTCTAACAGACATTCTGCTTCTTATTAAGGATGTACGTTGGCTTTCCAGAACTGCTGTAGATACCACACAGTGCAAGGGATTAGGAAAAGGATTTGGGGGTGTTATGTTACCCACAGCACTGTAATCACGAACCTGAGCTGCAGGTGTAAACATAACTTGGAGTTTTTATGTCTTTGGAACAGTCTGCACAGGGCAAGAAGGAGTTTGTAAGACAAAATCCAGAGCTGCTTTCCAGTCACAAGTTTCAATCATTCAATAATGAATTTCAACCTTTTCTTTTTGATTTTTTTTATTTAAGGGTGGGGCCTGAGTCTGTACCATTAGACAAGCAAGCAATAGCTCTACTGTTTCAAACCCAACTCTAAAAAATTAGTTCCACATTTCCAGAAGATGGCAAGTGGAAAAGCAATGGGCTTTGCCCATCCAGCTCCCTTCAAGCTATCTTTAGGCTGGTAATTAGAGAACACTAAAATAGGGACAAAAAGAAGGAGGACTCAGATGATGAGCAGTTTTGTATCTAGCCCTGGAATATTCTCTGATGTACAATTAGGAACCATCATACAGAAACAAAAAGCACCCAAGAAGCATGGTGAGGGCTGCACCGAGAGGCGTTTTCTTCCATCCTAATCACAAGGCAACCAAAAGTAAAGCAGAAACGAACAGCTTAAAACCAGAAATGTCTAATTTTAAGTTTTACTCTGTATTTGGAGAACCA
The DNA here is from genome assembly GCA_013397975.1 of Machaerirhynchus nigripectus. Taxonomy (NCBI): domain Eukaryota; kingdom Metazoa; phylum Chordata; class Aves; order Passeriformes; family Dicruridae; genus Machaerirhynchus; species Machaerirhynchus nigripectus. Next base: position 293,193 of record VZRQ01002562.1, read on the forward strand.
GAAATAGTTCAGACCAATGCCAGGTCTAGGTGCCAATTCAATGGGTCTTCAGAAGTTTTATTTTAAAAAAGCTGTCTGTATCATTTTGCAAAAAGACTCCCAGAAGGCTGAATCCCTGCCAAGCTAAGCTTTACCCTCTTATGACTTCAGACTTATTCAAAGCTGTGTAATTACTCTTTCCAGACCTAAATATACCTCCACAGAATAAACCAGTGCAATCCTGTGGCAGCTTTTGTGAAAAGTGGAGTTTTGAAAAGAGCTTCGTGAGGTCTTGTAATCCTGGAGCTGCTCATCTACCTCCAGCTCGGGGAACAGTTTTCTGCATCCCTCATCCACCATCCCACCCCTCGAGAGATTTACCAGAAAAAGAGCAGCTGGAAGATGCTTCACCATAGCATGGTGAGAATTCAAGCAATAGGAACGATGCACAGCAGAGACCCACTGCTTTACCTGCTTTTGGAGAGGCAGCAGTGACCTCAGGGAAGCCTCCAAGGCCTCTTTGGGTTCAGACCTCACACACAGCTCTGGAGACAGGCAGAAAAACACACAACAAACAGACCTTAAAGAAGAGATGTTTCCCAAATGTGATTTTAGTGCCATGGACAGATTAGCACTGTTACAGAAAGCCACAAGGCTCACTCTGAATTCAAGCTGGTAAAGCAAACACTTCTAGAAAAAGGCCACATATACAACCCATGCTATCTTGGGCTACTGTAAACCTCTCTCCCACATGAAAACCCAGCTAATGAAACACTAGAGCAGAGATTAAAACTTCTATTTACAGACTCAGAGCTGAGTTGTGGGTATCAACCTTCCAACACACCACCTGCTGAAACACTTTTGCCTTGCTGAAGCATTTAGAAAAGCAGATGTTTCACTCTTTATGGCAGTTGTCACACGTAAGACAGTGTGTCATAAAAAGGCCACAGCCTTACTGAAAGGGATGCAGCAAGAAAAAATAGCTTTTAATGTCAAACGTTTCAGTAGAGCAGTGTGTCTCAGTCTGATGTTTCATGCATGAGGGCAAATGTGGGAAAACCTCAGGCTCAATGGGACAGTATAGAGATAAGCACACACAAAGAGCTTCTTATTCAGATCTACTCCTCGTTACACAGAGAGGAAGGGTAAGCTTTCCTATTTCTGATGCTCAGTCCACATGCTCACTGTCCCCCCTATGAGATGTGGATCTGTGTCAGAGCCTTCAAGCAGAACTAATCCCCCTCGCAGCAGACCTAGTCCTCTGCACCCTCCTCCCTGGTTCACCACTGAAGCAGGAGCAGCAGCATCTTATCTGATAAGGCACAGGAGAGATAACACCATTTTAAAGAGGCTGCCAAGCCAACTCCCAGCTCAGATTCTTTTAAGTGCAAAGAAAAACAGCCCTTCAAGGGGCTCTGACACACATCAGCAGTGGGTCTTTTGGGGAGTAAGGGAACACACCTTTTGGGGAGTAAGGGAACCCCTGCAATGCAGGTACCATCCCCTCAATCACAAAGGGGGATAAAGAAACAAAAAATCAAGTTATTTCAGCAGACTGCACCCGAAAGGCATCTTCTACACCATTTCTTTACACAGCTCTGCTTTCATCTGCAGAGACACCGTTAAAACAGTCTCATCTAATCCCCAGCCCTTCCAAAGGCTGAATTAGAGCAGAATCACTGACACTCCCTTAGCTTGGCAAAGCCTGGAACAATCCTGCATTATGCTCCAGAGAAGACAGTTACTATTTTAACCAGGTTTTCTAGTGCAAAGCTGTAGGAGAGACCTTTGGTAAGGGCAAGGAAAAATCCCTGAAAAGCCTGTTTCATAACACACTTTCTAAGATGCTCAGGAACCAGTATTCACACCCCAGCGTTCACAGCACACCAAAATATATCCCATCCTACTAACACAGCAGGTCCTGCTACAAACAATGCCTAATCACTGCCTATAAAACACAGGAATTACAAAAGTGGGTGAATGTACATATGTAATACAAAGCAACTCCTCATTTAGCCATTAGCTGGTTTAGATTTACAATCCAGAACCTGCAGGTATCTCCAAATAATGGGCTTAGGACACGGCACTTCACTGCAGTATACACACTATTAAAGAAAAATGCAGCTCTGAGGCTTTGCCATCCAGATGCCTGGCAAGGAAAAGGAGAGAAATCCACAGTGAGCAGGATGCACTGTGGGCAGACAGCACAGGAACAGCTCACATCAGTAAAGCTTAGGGCTGCCATGATCCATTTTATTTTGCTGTCAAGCTCATGGAGGTCAAACACAGGGAGGAAAGCAGAAACAAACACAATGCAGCAATAGGTGCTGGGAAGCTCAGTGGAAACATCCCAGGAATGAGAAGTGACACACCATATCCCTTGGGGAACATCATACAGAATCATAAAAACCAGCTGGATACACAGTGCATGAAATCCTAGTTTAACCTGGAGGTGGACACATGCTTTACAAGTTCACACAGAGGGGTTTTGCTCAGGTCTTCCCTGAGCAGAAGCAGTGCAAGGGCTGCAGGGAACTCACAACAATGAAGTTACTCTGCTGTGCCTGAGCTTACATCACCGGCCAGAACAACTGCCAACCCAAGGAGCTGGACGTCTCCCCCTCTGCAAACAACCCCATATTCTCCAGCTGACAAGTGCTAGTTGTTGTTCAGTAGACATGAGCAGTTATGATGGAAAAATGGCTCACAGACAGATGATGCAGACTGTGTCACTGAGAGAACTAAGCAAGCCTTTGTCACTTGAAACAAGTCTTATTTGGATGTTTCACTGCAAAGCGTTTTAAACAAGGGTTCAGCAGTAAGGTCACTGCATCTACCACCTACTCGCAAAATTAACTTCTGAACTCCCAGCAAACCCATTCCAATGGCCCATGGTGAAGAAGGACACCTACCCACACCTCCCTTGTGGCGTCATTTTACACCTGTTTAGTTCTTCATTTGCACCAGGGCAGTGATATGTAAAGGCTCTCTAAATGCTAAACGTGTACACCAATGCTTTTAGAATGAAGCAATCACACAACCCAGCGTTTTTCAGGGGGAACAAGGCAAGCTCCAAAACTTCTGTAGGGCTTTACCTGCTGTCTCAGTTCTATCTCACAGCCAGAGACGGACCTACATCCACTCCTACTGCTCACTGGCAGCTGGGGAGGTGGGGAAGAGTGAACGGGGAAGGAAAAGTAGGGGAAAGTCAGCTCAGGAAACCAGATTCCACTTACGCAGTTAAGAGCACAGGCTGCTTAATCCCTACTTGACTGGACACAAGACAAATACAGGAAAAAGGATTAATGGCAAATGTACAGGAAAAAAAAAAAGCTAATGGAAGAAACTTCAGTCACAACCAAGAAACCAAGGTAAGGAACAGTCAAGGCAGCTTCACTAGGGGAGAGGGGACAGTAATGACAGGACCAAGTATGTGAAAGGCAGCTGAGGAAAAAACTGGAGCAAAAACAATGAAGTGAGCATGAAACAAAAACAGGATTCAAAGAATGATTTAGAAGTCCTTAGGAGTAAGCTGGTATCTAGCAGGCAAGGTATTGACTTTTTAAGGCTTTAACCTTATTTCCAGAAGAAGCCTATTTCTGTAAAGTACAGCTTTGGAATTGTACATTACAGTTCCCTTCAAGGCAGTGATCAATCCTGATAAAGGTCCACCAGTACAAGCCAGAGAGTGAGAATCCCTCCTGGAGAATGGGAGTGGCAGTCAGTCAATCACCAGAACAAAACCCACCAGCATCAGCATTCCCAGTTGTGTATTAACAGCCTCTTTGTGAGCAGTTCAGTTACGTCTGGACTCCAGTCACAGGAACCCAGACGTGTCTTTTGTAAGCGACAGACACGAAATGCTGCACCTCCTGCACTACGTCCCATAGGCAAGAGCTCTCCAGTGCAGTGCATCCCATGTACTCCACATCACTGCACTGGGTAGCCAGGCTCTCCAGTACATTCAAGGCTTCTCAAACCACTGGGGGTTATTCTAGAAGAAATATTTCCAACCGTTCCTTGTATCTGAATCTTAAAACTATTAAGCTCCTCCTAACATGAACTATGTTAAAAATACTATGAGAAATGAAACAATGGAGGTTATTAAAAAAATCACATGCAGCTGGTGACCAAGTGCTACAGGAGAAGCTGCATAAGGGAACAAAAATTGTGCCAAATTGAGAAAAGTAAGTCACAGAAAAATGACCCTTTAGAACTTGAACTACAGAACAAGTCAGATGAGTTTTGGAAGGGTAAGCAAGGGTGGAGCAGGGAAAAGCATGGGGAAATAATTCTAATAGACTTGGCTGCAAGCAGCAAGGGATGGGTACATGACACTTTAAAGATGGGACATGCCCAGCAGAGCCACTGTGCTTTGAGGTATTCGTAATTTACATTCTGTCATCTTGAAGCAAAGAAGAAAAGCTGGACATCAGGAAAGCAAGTCCAAGAAGGGAGTGTAACAGTAAATGCTGTGCAATACATCTATTGTTATGCACTGTGCTGAAGGCAGACCAACCCAAAGCAACACATATCCAAGGACTTCTTGCCACATCTACAGAGCACGAGCTCTTTTTGGTCTGAGGCCAGGGATGTGTGACAGCAGCAAAAACATCACAGGCAAAGAACCACCAAACTCCTAAGTGTAAAGAAAGGAATAACTAGATAGATGACTCAGTTACTAAAACACAAGTCTGTAATAATGTGCGTATTAAATGCTGAAAGACGCATTTGCTTTTTTTGAACTCTCATCATGCACTGAGTCACCCCACCAACTCCTACTTCCATTGTTCCGACAGACTATGTCGGAGCTGGGTTAGCCAAGAACGAGCCATGTGCCAGGCTGCCAAGCCCACCACCAGTGCTTTCCTCCCATAAGCAAATCCACAAGGATCTAATTTGCAGAGAAAACCAGAGCAGCTGTGCCCTGCAGATTGCACTTGAGTCGGCCCAGGTCAGCCACCAGCTCCCACACTCAGGCTGTTGTATGCCAGTGGTCCCTTCTGCAGACTGGCTCACCTGTATTGTTCCTCTTGCTTTGTGCTGCAGAAAACTGGGCTACCTTGCAGTTCACACCCACCACGCTCTGAAGAACTTGTCTAACTCTGGGCCTAAATACCTCTTAGCTCTAACATTCCACAACTACAATCACTGAACTATCAAATGTGCATAAAACAGGCATGAGGGCAACTTCACTAAGTTACCTCTTATGAACTCTAACCTATACCTCCTGTCCAGCCAGCTAGACTTACAGAGGGATGAAAAAACCCAGGCTGAGAGAATTCCCTGTTACTGGGGGATGGAAGGCACAGAAGGAGGGGTGTTCAGGCTCATTACCAACAACTGCACAGTAAACCCCACAAAAGTTAAAACAGGGTGAAAAAAAATCCCAACTCTTCCTGTTGGCCCTTTGGACAAATCACAATTCAAATTTCCCCTGTGGTTCTAACAGATTGAGGAACTAAAGCTTCAGAAGGTCCCAAACACCTCAGAAAAACTCTAAGGTTTGCTCTGTACAGATGCTGACAAGATTAAAGTAGAATAATACACTAAATTTCTGAGTCAATACATGTTTCTGTATCACACCGTGGCTTCTCTGAAAAGACTTTTCACTTCTGGTAGACCACAGATGTAAAATGAAGACTTGCTCATTATCCGTTGCTGGTGTATTTATAAACTTTCTTCATCCCCTAAGTGTTAGCTGTCATTCTGAGAGATTCCAGATTTGCCTTTTGCTGACTAAATTTAAACTCCCAGTGAAGAAAGACAGCGACGTAAACTCCACCAAGGAGAACTCTTACAGTGTACCCACCTCACAGGGCACGAGACATGGCTGTAACTCTGTATGGCAAGAAAGCTAGCTTTGAACACAAGATGCTCTTACGAAGGAAAAGCTACTTACAAAGAAAAAAGCTACCTTTCAAAAATCAAAAAAATCAACACTTTCCCCCCACAATGAGAAAAATCCAGACATGACTCAACTCAATAGTCCAAGGCTTTGCTGGGATGGTAAATCTGGCAAATGAAAACTCAGAAGGGCACAAGGGCTCCAAGTCAACACAAGACTAGGAACAACATCACTAGCACAAGTGATGTGCAGAGACAAATGTTTTTTCCTCTAAGGCAGATTTAGGGCATGTGAAGACATACTGATGCCAGAATAGTAAAGTGACTTTTTTGCCAATATCAACCCTGTTTCAACCAGGAGAGTTTGCCAATGTAGCTGTACCAGAGAAGTCTTTGTAGTGCAAATTAAGCTGCACATGAGGCAAAGTTCATTTCTGGAATAATTTCATTATTACTGTATGATGTAACATCACTGCAATTTGGCTCAAACATGCTGAAGAGTCTTTCAGTAAATAAGCTGCCCGAAATCAACCCTGGTGCTAAAAGTAGTTACCAAGAGGTAACACCCAACCATGCTCAGACGTGTTTCCCTATGAGTCACTTCTATAGAGTACATATTTACCCAAAACAAATACAATAGCCCAGGAGAAGGCCGTTGTTACGTTAACAGCAGCTTTTTCATTCCAGGATCAACACAGGTGTTTTGTGATAGCTCCTTTATGGAGGCACCCACCATTCAGCACTACAAACCAGGTCACTGGTTTTACGGACAAGGTCCAAACACTTTCTCCACGAACCTCTGTCCCTTCCATCAATATTCATCACTGCTGGTGTTTATCAGCAAAAAGGCCACTGAGCAAGAGAGGTTTGCAAATGAGAAGAGGCTGCTGAGCAAAGCTTGTTGACCCCTGACTCATCACTGTACCAGTGGTGATGGGCTGGGACTCCTAAATCTGCCTCTCCCAACTCTCCCTTCCCTTCTGCCCCAATTTCAGTGTCAGACCTGGTGATATGCTGGACTGACAGAGCCAGCCAGAGGGGAGAGAGAAGGGTCTGAGACACAGCACTTAGAGCTGATTTTGCTTCTCTGGAGCTACAGCTGCAGACAAACACAATTCTCTAAGAACGACCAATATATCACTGTGCCACTTGTCCTAATAAAAGGTAATTTCATAAATTATGTATTGTTTAAATGCAGAATATGGGAGAGCTCTGCATTTAGTGGCAGCAGCCAGCGCTGGTTGAGCCCTTGGGAGATGTCAGCACAGATCCCACTGCAGGAGCAGGTTTCTGAGGATCAGGGAAGCTTTACCTCCCCTGTGGCTGTCACCACAAGCTGTATTCAGACACGCTCCCTTGATTCTCCCCTGCTGAGAGCAAATGACTTTGGAGACGTACTGCATCACTTCTGGAGGGAAAACAACACACAGGTTTGTTCTGAAAGAACAGATGTACTTGCACTTACAGCAGGAAAAGTCACTGCTACAAACCTACATCAGAAACGGACCTTAAAGAGAACAGGAGCCACAGTATGATCAGCTGCTCCCTGTACAGCACAAAACCAGTGTTCAACAAAGCAGAAAAGCAGCAAATGACAGAAACAGTTGTAGGAAATACACTAGTCCACAGCACAGTTTCCCTTGCAGCAAAGAGCACTGCAGCCCACTGAAGGTACAAAACAAGCAGCACTGCACTTGAAAGAATTCGACATTTATGTAGATGCAATTGCCTGGTGTTACCAGAACAGGCCACTGACAGAAGCCAGGGAAAGCTTTCCTACAGAGGGGTTACTGCATAATTAATCAGTAACACAGGCAAGCAGACTACCTCTGCTCAGCCCTTCATACTTAGTCTGGAAGCAGGACGCTGCACTGGCTGGGGCTGACTGGTTACAGCAAGGCTGCCTAAGTGCGAATGGTATTGGTCCATTTCGGAGCAATGGAGCATTAATGGATCTGGAAAAATTGCTGAATTATAAATATCCTTCATGCCTCCCTCGTATTCTCTGACATGCAGGCACAGCCTAAGAGAGGATGGGAAGAACAGGAACTAGCAGGAGAGAGAAGCATGATGGAAACACAACCAAACTGGAAGCCCTCTCCTCAGCCTACACAGATGCAAACAAAAACCCACTGAACACCACGATGCCACACCCAACCTCACCTCTGCTGTCTCAAGCATGGATAAAGCCTCAAAGTCTGATACAATGCCAGGTGAAAAAAACCCCAAAACTTCTCTATGCTAGGGTTTTTTTCCAGACAAGTGCTTCCTTCCTCCTCTCCTGGCCATTTGCATTTTTATTTTGATGAGCAATATCATCCCTTAAAGACTGGAAACAAAAGTGACTGGACAGAGAACAAGACAGCTGGAAAACATTGTCAGGGTTCTCTCTGGCCTCTCCATTTTGTACTCCTCACACTCCCAACTTGCAGTTCAGGAGAAACAGAAACTCCACTGGCACGCAGGAGCACAGGTAGGCATGCACTGACCAGTCCTTCACGTGGCAGCTGGCTGAGGGAGTCCCTGTTGATCATTAACCCAATAGCCATTAGTGAAACATCTTGTCACAGTCATTTCATAAAAAGTTTTATTCTGGAAGCAAAATGGAGGTATGTGACTACCCCAAATTGAAACCCTGAGGCTACATCTGTTGCACAGGATTTTCTACTAGAGGTTCCAACATCTGCTTGTCCACTGCAAAGCCACACTGGAGCACAGTGCTTGGTGATTTCTGACAGGCACTAAACAAACCTTAAATTTTGTTTTCTACATTTGGAATGCTGAACAGCAAGAGATGGGATTTGCCTCACTGAGGGAAACATGCAGCTCTAGAAAGCTCCAAAAGAAAGTTTTCTAGCTTTAGTTGCTTATTTCAGAAAGCACATTTCAGGGTAGTTGATGCTGTGCGGGCGTGCCCTTGGTCTGAGGGGACGCAGCATCCTTCCTGCAGAAGTCCAGAAAGGTCTTTGCAGGGCTGCTGTGGGAGACAGATCCCTGCGCTGGCTCCTCGGCAGAGGAAGCGCGCCCTTACGAGCTCGGTATTAGGAGCAGGCGTCCCCAGGAGCAAAGAAGGACAGAGGGGTCCTTGTATGGGTTCCAGGAGCTTTATTGCCAGTGGAGGGTCCAGGGTTTTATACCCAGGAATTAGGAGTGGAGAAGAGGCAGACAACCAGTAGGGTACACTAGGAGGAGTGGAACATTTGGAACAATAACCAAAGATAACAGGAAGGCGGGAATTAGGACAGGGAGCCAACGGGGTATTGAACTTCACAGAACTTTCTAGAGAGGGGTGGCGACTTCAGACCCCGGTTCAGCCCATGGATCCGCCCCCAGATCGCTCCTGAACCCGCCCTCATCCTGCCATTGGAGGGCTACGGTCTTGTGGGCACTTGACTGCCACAGTCCACTGGTGGGCTGGGCCACCGCAACAGGTAGTTACCAACCACATGACTTTGTAGGTCTGTAAAGCTGCATTGCTAATTAGGACTAGATCCACATACTCCCTTCCTTCCTCCCATGTAAGCACTCACAGTGCTTTCAGGCTGAACAGAGTTCATTTCTTATTTAAAATACAGCATACAGCAGTAAAAGTATTTTTAGCTTCATCCCATCTCCTACTACAACATGGGACTTCCTTCAAGGCCTCCTCTCACCAGTGAAGTAGGATAAATGCAGCCAAAGGAAAGGCATAATCCTGCTCTCTTGCCAGCTCAGCTACGTGCTAGCTGCAGGGAGTGTGGCTGCTATAGACTCTGTATATGCTACTGCTTATGTAGAACATACTGTCTCTTCCACACTTACCTCCTCCCAATCCTTTAGTCTCCACGTGCTTCCTCGTCATTCTCTTCCTCATCCCCATAACCCCACCCCAGTTCCTCATCTTGGCCTTATCCACTGAGCTACAGGAGCAGCCCTTGAGAAGCACGTGACAATGACATCCATGACAATCAGCGATTTCCAATAGTGCACAACAATTCCCTTTCTTGCTCATCAGATTAAAAATACACCAAACAAGAAGGCTGTTCATGCAGTGAACACAGGCACAACTGTTTGTCTAGTGGGAAGTGCCTTTCAAACCCAGGCACTAAAATGAGATGCCGAGTCCCACTGTATGGTACCAGAGGGATCATGATGCCAAGTCTGGAGTTACAACACCGACGTGCATCGTGTCTCCCAGCAAGTGCACTTGGCACAGTATGAATAAACTGCAAGGGGGAAAAAAAAGTCTCTCACCCTGCAGGGCAAGCAGCTGGTACTGGGGTGGGCTGACACATCCTGAAATGACACCTGAAATATCACCTTTACAGCATGGATTACTGACACGAGGTCACAGGACACTACAGAAGAAACATGCAGATCCAAATGTTGGTCCAGGGAACTCCTAAAGGCTTCTGGTTATTATACAATAACCCACAGCTATGAAATAGTTCCTGACCCATTTCAGAGCAGTCTGCAAGCACGGTACAGAGCTGGCAGCCCACAGAGGATGCAGAACATATCCTGTTTGAAGAAGGAAGGTCACACACAGAGCCACATCCGGCTGTCCTTGCACGGATGAGGCCTCACAGAGCTACACAGGTGGATGCTGCAGAGTTCACCATCCCACACTGCCAGGCCTGTGAGCTTACACACTTGCTCTGAAGTGCAGGAGGATTCTGATCTGAGGGAGACACCGTGTTTTTTCCTGAAACACTACCAGATGTAGTTTCCTGCAATAAAATAATAATAAGAAATAAATCTGTACCTGCCTCATTGATCTAGAAACTAGTACCAGAACAACTTGCCACTGGCAACTTACGGCCTATTAAAATACCAACCGCTGTGCAGAGAGACCACAGGCTGCCAAAGGCACACATGAATTCCTCAGAAATTCAGCTACAAAGCTAGAGTCAACACTGATGGCAGCTCAAGAGCACAAAGAATAAAGAGACTGGAAGCCGTTAAGGTTTTTCCCTGTATTTCAGAAATAAATACATGTCTTAAAGGAGCAGGGCCACTCTCACCTACCTTCCTTGATTCTCAGCCAGAGCTGATGGTACTGTCACCCTGCAAATCAAGCGGGCCACAGATTTCCCTGGCCCTGGTTTCCCAGAAGAACATTAATTTTCAATGAGTAATTTTTTTGAGCCAAGGGCTGCTTAAGTCACACAGATAAGACTGTTGCTAAGAGTCAGCTGTCAAAGCAATGCCAGCTCAGAATCAGCGATGAGGGGGAAGTTTGAAAGCCGCCTGTATCTGAACATATTTACTGATGCTGTACACACAGCATATCGGTTACAGCGCTTCAGATTGCAGCTTCTGGTCAGCAGAGCAGCCTCTGCCTGAGCCACAGCAGGCAGGACAGAGCCAGGGCATCAACAGAGACTCTTCTTACTCAACACTTACCTTCTTACCCAACTGTACTTCCTCAACTTACTTACCTTCCCGTGGCAGGAAGGTTTTAACGTAATTCTGCCCATCTTGTGACAGGCTTCAACACAGTGAGCGGCGAGAGGAAGACGCGAGTACGGCACAAAGCAAATCAACCCACTCCAAAGCATCTGTCAGACTCTGCAGGTGCAGCAGTCAGAGCCCAGAAAAGGTGAAAGAAGTGCTTTGTAAACTCAAAGCACAATTTAAGATGGTTTGTGCCAGGGACCTTGTGGTGTTCCATCACTTCTGCAATTTTTCCAACACTCTCAACTTGCCAGAGGTTAAACCTCATCCACTGCTTCTGCTCTCACAACTTGCACCTACATTTAGCTACACTCCTGGAATGAACCTCATTTTTCTCATCTTCTCTGTCTAGTTTCTCTGTATTTGTTTCAGAATGCAGGTCAGGTACTATGCTTTAATATTACCTTGAAATAGGCCATGTTTTATTGCAAATCACTCCTAGAGGCTGTATTCAAATCACTTCTCCATTAACACCCCCAGCCTATTCCTGAGGCTCTGCCAGGAAGGAAGGATGTCACATGTGAAGCTGCTCTGGAACATGAAAACTCAGTCTATTGATCTGTGCAATAGGAATATTTGTACATGTAGGGGAGGTCTGCATTTCCAGACACGTTTGCAACAAAAGTACTTTTAAAATACGTTATCACACCACATGCTCTAGCAGAGGATAGAGCCAAGCACATACTGTCCTAAGATATGGAACTGGGAGATTGGTTTAAAGCCACAACCAAGTTCCTTGCTCTACTAAACCATGATAATCCCATTGGAATCAAGAGGCAGCACTCAGCAAGTGATCCCCTTTTCACTTCAGCCAGTTTTCTTCCCTCCTGGGGACTCTACAAGAAACTATTTAGTTACCTAACCTTTGTTTTAAGACAGACAGTAGTCAAGATTCAGATCTCAATCAGGCTGAATCAGTCCTTCAGTCTCTGATTAAACAGTTAATAATTTTCCAGTCCAAAAAAGCTAAATGTGGTCAACTTAATTACCTGAAGAATCCTGTAGTGCCAGACACAATGACTATTTATGTGAAGACAGTGAAGTAGTTGATTTTTAACTCCCACCATCAAGAGCTGCATGCTGGAGGTGGCACAACTTACACCTCCCTTCACAAAAAATTTTGAATCACCAGCCCTGCATTAGCAGGGCAATGCTTCTCCCCTTTACTTAGGTCCTACAAAAGTGAAAAAGTTCTGTTTATCACTAAGGCATAACGATGCTTGTTATCCCACCAGCTGCCAAAAGCAAGTAGCTTCAGGTCATTTGTGCCTACACTATGATGACAGAGCCACACTTACACAAAAGCTGACCTCAGTCCACAGGGAGCTTGTCAGTGGGAGGTGCCTTCCCAAATATCAGTGTTTCTTGGGTTTTCTGGATGCAGCTTTACACCCCCAAAAAATAAATGAAGTATGCAGTGCAGGAAGTGGCCTTTCATACTGACTCAAATTAAAAATTGCAAGGCTAAGAACATTGTGGGTTCAGGCTGCAGCACTGACACACCTGGAGGTCAGACCACCCCAACAGAATCAGCTCTTCCCAGATCGAGCCCACATGCAAACAGGGCTGGGCTGCAGAAGACAAGCTCCATTCATGGATTCAAACTGCTGCAAGGAGTGCCAGGATCAGAAAACCAAGCTGAAATGCTGCATATGCTTGGAAAAGCATGGTCCAAAAGGAAATGCAGTCTGAGGTGCCTTCAGAAGACAACGAGGAAGGTGGGAAATGCCCTCAAAGCTGCTCAACTCATGCAAAACAGTCTTTCCTCTAGAGTCAGACAGGGGCTTTCCGAGTACAATCCCTTCCTTCAAATCCAGAAATACCAGAGTGAAACTGTTGGCAGGCTAACAGAACAATGCAGGATGAGGTGTCAGGAGTCTGTGGATAACACCTGGCTTTCCACTTCCTTCACATTGTGCGCCAGCAATGCTCGCTGCCAACAGAGCCAGAAATCACTCAGCACCGAGGCAAAGAGCATCTGGCTGTCACTCAACATGAACTGTAAGCAGAGAGGGGGAATTTAATTGAGTCTTCCTCTTCTGGGATACCCAAAGATGTACATGCACTTACTACATCAGCCCATAGCTTTAGGTACTCATTTGGATATCCAGGCTCCTGCCTGCGCTGGCCCATGGATGCCCAGCGATGACCATGGATGACCTCCCAATGAACTCACTGTCTCATCTCTCTAGGAACAGAGCTGCACAACCCCCCAGAATGCTTCGAACTGGTACAAAATGCAGCCGCCCACCTGCTCCACAAAAACAGTTGCCATGAATACACCCATACTTCTCTGTGCCTGCTATTTTTAAAGATACTTGGGAGGCAACTGAATTCACTGGTGGTTGTGCTATTTAAGTATCTGGATTAATAACATTCAAGGAATATACTGGTACTTCTCTGTGCGGGAATACAGCACCTGCCTGGCCTACACCTGGCTCAGATGCCTTTTCAGATGCCCAACTTCTGTAATCCAACAGCAAGGTGATAAACCCACAGACACAGCAGATGCTTTTAACTCAGAGCACTGTAAAGTGAAACCCATGAGTTTTATCCTCAGAAGCCCCGCCACAGCCTAAGGGAACTTTACAAAGGGAGAAGAAAGGGAAAGGACAAGCAAAAGGACATTTACAGCTGAAACTTTAGTCATTAAAATACATATAGGTTAATGCAAGGCCTGAGCACAGGAAGAGTGGAAAGAGTACCTGCCTGCAAGAAAATAATAACAAAAAAACCCCCAAACAAACCAGAAAACCCAGGAGAGGAAGATCCCCAAAGCTCAATATGTTGACAGGACGTGAACCTTTTCCAGACATCCTTGAATTCCTGAGAGCATTTAAGTCTTAATGCATTTCAGACAGGTTCCCCTCCAGCCAAAAGTGCAAGCAGTCTGGGACGGGAGTCCCAGCCCAGTGTGTCCCACCAGACCCAGAGCTGGACTTGGGACAGGCTGACAGGAGCCAGCAGTAGAGGCTGCTGCTTCTGCCTTGCCCACAGGTCAAATGACCCTGGTGCCACCTGACAACTCATTGGGCCTATCATATTCCCACCTCCTGCCACAGACATGCATGTGGTGTCAAGTAAGCTTATTGTAAGTAACCTGAAAAATTTGTCTCTGGAGGTTCTTATACAACACTCCTCTTTCCACATTACAACTACAAAAACTGATTTAGTGTTTCCTGTGAAGAGTTCCTATACCTACTTCTAACCTCAGTTTACAGACTCCAGGTGACATGGGACACATTATTCAGATCAGTTCTCTGAAAACTCATGGTCATGAAGAGCTACAGCTCAGCTTGATCACAGCCACAGACCTCCAAATGGCCCAGATCGCAGTAACCCAAATTGATTGCAGAGCAAACACCAGATTTTGTACATAAGCAGCTCACAAGAGATCACCTGCCAGACATTACAACCTCAAACCCAATCAGTTTTGGAAGTGGTTGATTTCAGAGAGACAATCACAGACTCTAAATAACTTACAGATTTTTAATACAACACATATACAGTGTTAGAATATACAGTATCTCCTTCCCTTTAATCTTTCCCAGTAAATATCAAAAAGGTGAAAGAAATGAAGAGAGGAGCATAGAGCAAAGGCAAGGCATGACCTGGGAGCCTCTCCACACGGTAACTCTTCTGGAAATTCATCCCTCCAGAAGTTTCTCTAACTGCAACAGGGAAAAATATTTGGAAAAGGTCAAATGACTCAATACCACTGAGACCCATAACTTCTCAAGCAGGAACAGGTTTCCATGTGCTTTCAGTTAGAGCACAGGCAGGTTGGGGGAAAG
Organism: Machaerirhynchus nigripectus; assembly: GCA_013397975.1. Taxonomy (NCBI): domain Eukaryota; kingdom Metazoa; phylum Chordata; class Aves; order Passeriformes; family Dicruridae; genus Machaerirhynchus; species Machaerirhynchus nigripectus. The sequence goes on from VZRQ01002562.1 coordinate 308,249, forward strand.
GTGGCAAACCCCCCCAGCCCACTTCTCCTTTGCTCGTTTCGAGAGCTTTGTATGTGTTTGGTTTGAATTACAGTTGATTTTGCTGCTGGAACGCATCTGCAACGCTGAGCAAACTGCTGAACCCCGGCCAGCTCAGAAAACAACCCACACGGCTGGCAGCACTAGCAAATCCCAGGGACGGCTCCTAGAAGCCGCTTTCAGGGGCAACAAGGAGAGGGAGATGGACATTTCTCTGCACAGGCTTTTCCTGAGACACCCTCCAGTGCCACTTATTCTATTCTATAAGTTCTATAAACTCCAGGAAGCAGAAGGGTTAATTTCTTTCCAAGTTCACATACTGTTTGAATTCCTCAGATAAGCTGCTTCCACCAAACCCAAGGATCTAGCCTCAGGGAAGAACATTGTGAGGAAAAGCTCTTTTGATAGATTTTCTTCAAAAGAGAAATTAATTCAAAGTCCATTTCTGGAGGTGTTCCACGCCCACAGCTTCTACTGACTTCAGATGAGGTTGCATCGTGCCTCTGGAAAAAAAACCCCAAGCTTTGAGCACTGCCCTACCACTTCTGTTTGCAAGACAGAAATATTTTATGCTTGCCCAATAAAATCTTCTCTCCTGAAATGAGAAAGCTCAAAACACAGCACCACAAAGAGGAAAACCAGACCCAACCAGGCTTTAGCCCTGGGATAAAGCAGTTAACAGCTAGCACAAACTAATCCTGTACCTTTAAAACTGAGCAGTCACTCAGAAAAGCAAAAAAACAAGTTTTGAAAGCCACTGAAGGCTTCCTTCACATCTTGAGGCAGAAAGCAAGTCTGGGCTGTTACGGAATTCGTGTTTGCATACTGTTGGTGATAATCTGTGTGCATAGTTGGAAACAAAGCATGTTTTTATTAGCAATTAGTAACAAGAGTGGGAACAGACCTGCCTGAAGGAGTCAGAGAAATGCCAATACAGGATGGCAGAACCTTATACGATGTGTAGCAGAACGATCCCAATATGACATAGAAAACACTGCTGCTCTGAAGTGGGAAATGCAATGGCATCAGTTCAAGGAGATAAACTGGGTCCTAACACTGACAGCTTTGACTCCAGGCAGCAGTTTTCCCTTGCACAGCAATTTGCAATGCAAAACAAACTACTTCCACCCTTACCAAGAAGAGAAATTCAGTATCAAAGGGGGAGAGCAAAGTTGGGAAGGGTTGATTTGCTTAGATACAGTTTTCTACAGAGTTGAGTTTCAAAGTAAGGCATGACGGCAATACAGAACAGGGTTTGAAACAGTGTGTGAGAACTTGGGCAAGGAGGGGGGAGAGAGAAGAGAGGGTTTTATTCCCCTTTCAGGGGAGTGACCTTCTGCTCCCTCCTCTCATCTATGAAAAATTCAATCCAGCTCGGATCAGCCAACACCACCCAGGTTCAGAGCTCTCCAGCTATGTCCTTCCCCTGCTCCGGAGAATGATATGGCATGTGGGGCCCTAAAACAGAACTAGTAAAATCTCATCAAGGGGTAAGCAAGTGGTGACCATATGCTAAACCACTAAAGGGAAGAATAACCAGGGAAAGAGGCACAGCCAGGCAGAAAGTCTGCAGGCAGGGTCTTACCTGGTAGATAAACTAGCAAAGTCTCCTCCATCTAGCAGCCTGATTTTGCAGAACAGAACCCCATTGACAAAGGGGACGGCAGTCAGCTCTTCTAGAGTGAAACTTGTCTGAAACTTGAATTTCTTCTTCTTCATCAGGAAAGCCATGGGCAAATTCAGCGTGGAAAACTCAGGAATTCCAAACAAGATCAGGGAGAAGCGGCTCACAGCACACACAGACAAGCAGAGGAAGGGCAGTCGTTCCCTTGCACAAGCACAAGCAGGGAGTAAATTCCAGTTCAGTTACAACGACGGCCCAGCTTCAAACGCACGATTCTCTTCTCTTTGGTGGTCGGATCTGGCTGTGGGATCATTGCCACGGCAGGCTTCAGGTGAGCAGGAAGAGGTCAGATTAAATCTCTGCAACATCTCCAAGGGAAAAGGGAGGGAGGGGAGTTGGGTCTCAGCTCCAGACCAGCAGGAGCTGTCCCAGTTAGAGGCTGCAGTGCTCTGTCTTCAGCACAACCCCTCCTGAAAGCATCTCTTGTGAGAAGTCATCTCGAGTCCCTGGAGAAGCCTTAAGTCTGCAGGCAGCACACACTCAGACAGCTTCCAGTCTCTATCTCTTGTACAACTCTTTGATACAGGGTCTTTGGGTCAGCCTTTGGGAGGGAAATGAGTAAATTAGTTCCAGCCAGTCTTGGACTCCTCCTCCTGCTCTAAAACCTGTTTGGATGGGTAATATTCAGTCCAGACTCATTCCAGTCTGAAGAGGTATGGCCCCAATTAGCCCAGCCCAAACACCCTCTTTCCCCTTTTTGCCTAGAGCAAGCTTCACTGTTGTCATCCCCCTTGTAATTTCTGTTTTGCAAGGCAGCTCATAAAAATTTACACTATTTTCAGCCATCATCTTTAGAAGCAGTTTACAGAGCAAGATCATTCTAATGTGTAGTCTAAGAAGAGGAAGGAAAAGCCGTCTCAAGAAATGAAAAATATGTTTCTTTCTTGCCTTTCCAGCCAGCCCTAAGTGTTAGCACCTGTATCTTACAAATGGAGAAAGCAGCAGAGAAGGAAAAAAACAAGCAGCCTGCTCCAGATTACACAGCATAACAACCGAATCAGGTCATCTGGCTGTCCAATCGCCAGGCCCACCGGGAACGCTGCCTTCCCCCCGGCACTGGGTCTGCACAGAGCTGTGCCCTGCACAGTTCAGATCTGGGGCTGGAAACAGCAATTTCGTTACACATTTACACAACACCTAAACCAGGGAGGCAGGAGCTGATTAATATCTCAAAGGGACAAGGTTATGAACACTGGGCAGTAAACAATCCTCACTGATTCCAGGAGCTGCCTGCGTGGGTGGGT
>VZRQ01002565.1:0-33760 GCA_013397975.1 Machaerirhynchus nigripectus
GGCAGAGCGGCCTGCACAGGGTGGGGGGAATGTGCCACCACAAACACACACGCTAAACATATTCTAGGTGGTTTTGGTTTCATTTTGCTGGGAATTGTGTCTCGAATCCATTTTCACGTTTCCAGTAGCCCAGCTGGAACATCTCAGCAGGAAGGCCCCTGACCCCTCACTTCGTGTGGCCTTTTTTGAGAGCAACTGGGTGAAAAGACCCCAAGCTGAGGAGTACCGAGTGTCTGTGAGAGAGAGGAGGTTCATCCCTGGCCAATGTTAATTTGCTTTCTTCATTCTCTTGAAATATCTTTTGGTGCAACATCTGTAAGAGACTGATACTGTTTTGTTTTCAGCAGAGATGCTTTTAGGAAGAGGAACCTGCCCAACCTGAGCTTGGAAAGATAATCCCAGACTCCATCAGGCCTCTAGGTAATTACTATGAAAGAGAGGATGGTGGTATCCTTATTCCCAGAAAAATAAGTAAGGAACCACAGACTCTTAGAATTATTAACCTTGGAAAAGACCTTTAATATCATCACCCCAGCACCACTGGGCTCACCACTAACCCAAGTCCCCCATCCATGTATTTTTTGAACACTTCCAGGTGTGCTGACTCNTGGCCAATGTTAATTTGCTTTCTTCATTCTCTTGAAATATCTTTTGGTGCAACATCTGTAAGAGACTGATACTGTTTTGTTTTCAGCAGAGATGCTTTTAGGAAGAGGAACCTGCCCAACCTGAGCTTGGAAAGATAATCCCAGACTCCATCAGGCCTCTAGGTAATTACTGTGATAGAGAGGATGGTGGTATCCTTATTCCCAGAAAAATAAGTAAGGAACCACAGACTCTTAGAATTATTAACCTTGGAAAAGACCTTTAATATCATCACCCCAGCACCACTGGGCTCACCACTAACCCAAGTCCCCCATCCATGTATTTTTTGAACACTTCCAGGTGTGCTGACTCCATCACTGCCCCAGGCAGCCCTTTCCGGGGCTTTCCGCAAAAAAAGTGTCCCTAATACCCAATCTAAACCTCTCCTGCATCTCTTGAGGCTGTTTTGTTCTGTCCCTTGTTCCCTGGGAGAAGAGCCCGACCCCCACCTGGTCCCACCCTCCTGTGAGGGAACTCCTCCAGAAGCCAGGCGAGTGTGAGACAAGGAGAGGGAAAAAGCAGGGGTGGATTTGGCCATTCCAATCCATATAACCACCAAACAAAAACATTACAGCTAGAGCAGAAAAGTTTTAAAAAGTTCAAGAATCCCATTGCAGAAATGACCCAATTTTTTTCTCTACTTTCTCTTCTCTGGGAGAGAGAGTTCTTCTAATTCCCATTTTTCACCAGAATTTCAGAGAATGAAGAGATAAAATAAAAAAGCATGTTCAGAACCAGCTTTTTCCCCCAAAGCAGCTTCACAAAATGCTTCATGAAATGCTCTAGGAACGTCCTCAAACTAAACTAAATCTCATTTTTGCAACAGTAAAAAAGTATTTAATTTCTCAAGTCTCAAAGTGTTTGTTTGGATGCGACTGGAAGGAAATTTGTGAGCACTCCAAGAAGTCTGGTGCCACAGCCCCACCTTTGCATCACTGCTGAATCAGCACCCGTGGATTTAAAAAGATTCTCATTTGGGCTAAAGAAATGGGAAAATAATTTTTCCCTGGAAACTTCATTTTACATTGGCATGCAGAGCTCTCAATCATCTCCAGCTCCATATGAAAGCATCTCAGCTGAGCTCTGACAGCAATGCCTTTTTTATGGGCAGATGTTAATCCACAGAAAAGTAAATGCAGGAAAGGTTGAGCTGCCCTCGGGAATGATTGACTGTCATGACTGGGAAAGGTGTCCCGAGCCTGCAGATCTTTAATGGACATCACTTTAATTATCGAGCTGGGAGTGTCAGCTCAGCAGGCTCTGGTGCCTGCTCCCAGCTGGAAGTTAAACAGAAATGGTCCCAGAATTATCTCATGGAATTATATGAGACACGTAAGGGAGCAATGCAGGAGGGATCGATAAATGTGGAGACAGAACCCAAAATTTCAACTCTAAACTCAGTACATTTTTCTTCGTGTTCTCCTGAATGATTCTGAGGATGAAAACCCTCATTTGATGATGATTTTTTATCAAATCTGGTTAAAATCTTCCACGGAAATGTTCCCTAAATATCAGATGAAAGGAATACACTGAAGCAGGCTCCAGTGCTCAGGGTGTTAATATCATCCCCTTCCTCCTTCTATTCATATTATTTGCTAAAAATATTTGCTGTGAAACGAATAAATTAAATCTTCAAGGACTGATAATGACATTGACCCCAAACCCCAAACTAAATAAGGAATAAATCCAGGTATCCCTGTCTGAGGGACATGGTAGCTATTTCTTGTCTTGAGAATCTGCAGCTTTTCAGACCAAAACCACCGAGCTGATCAAGTAGGGAGTTCCATTTTCATCTTTTCCTCTTGTTTTTGTTGTGTTCCCACTTCTCTGCCTGGGCCAGATGCAAAACCAGGCAGTTGTGCAAGAGTCTTCCCTCAAAATATGGCAGCTCAAGCGACAGAATTCCAAGGACGCAGGAGATCCATCACCAGAAGATTTAGAACTGGAATTAGAGCAACTTGAATGGATCTACTCTTCAGATAAGTATGACAAATGTCAGTGATAAGCTTAGTTTGCTCAAATGGAGCTTATTTTGAAATTAGTTTGGGGTTTCTTATAGGGGATCTGACTTCCAGATGCCACTTACAAAGAACTTTTTAAGTGAGATCACCTTTTTATTTTTAATTGCAAATACCCTAAGTGCAGTTTAGGAAGGATGGATGAAATTCATCCTTTTGTCACTCTCAAACAGTGGGATCTGCACACTCAAAACTTCACAGGTAACATTCCAGCTGATTGACATTATCTGGACTGGAGTGAAACCAAGGATTTTCCAGATTTTAACTTGTTTAGAGGGAGACTCAGGAAAAGTAATGCTGTAAAAAGCATGGGAGTTGTGCTGTTAGAAATATGATCCAGTTTTGAGAAATTAGATCATATAAGCCAAAAGAAAAACACATTTTCCATTGCTTCTCCCACTCCTCAAGTTTCCAGGAAAGTGTCTATTAAGACAGTTTTTTATGACCTTTTTATGCAGCTTTGGTAACATTTTCTGCACTTAACTTCATCACATCCTCTAATTTTACTGCAGCAACATCAAAGTGTAATGATCTTGTTGCCATAAAGCAAAGTATTGTCATAAAGGCAACTTTTCCCAATCTGGAAATGTTTAAGGAGGGCAAGCAAGCCAAAAGAAAATTTCCTTGGCACTCAGGCAAGGCACAAACGTTAAACCCACAAGAAATGCTGACAGTTTACACAGGAATACCAAAAAAAATGGTGAAAAAATCAAAATGTTTGATTTTATTTTTCCCCTTTTCTTTACTGCCTCCTTCCCTATTTTCCCAGAGATGCAGGACACCTCTGTTTCCACAATAATGACTTATAATTCACGTTTCAGCCTTACAATTCACATTTCTCTTTCCCACAGTGACATGTACCTCGCAGTAAATACAAAATAAAACCCTAGGATGAAAATATGAATGTATTGAATATTAGGAGTGTGAAGCAGATTTACAAAAAAAAAGCCCAACAGCCTTCTCAGCATCATCATCACAAAAATAATACAGAAAAAGAACATGAATCTTTTAAATTCCACTTGCAATGGGGAGAAACTGCTGTTAATGTGAAAGAAAGAACCTTTCTTCCTACTGTGGCACCATACAAAACAGAACAAAGATTTAGGAGAAACTGTGGCACATTCAGGGTTGGGGGTTTTTTTTCTATTTTTTAAGGAAAGAAAAATTAAGTAGGTAGATGTCAAGAGAAAACATAAAGGATAAGAAAGAATCCAGAATATGACCCAATTTAACTCCATCTTGCTCTGTTTCAAAGGCTTAATATTAGACTAGAATTCAAATTATCTCATTATTGAGCCACGTAGAGGCAATTTGCTGGTTCACTTGGATCAGGATTCCAGCTGATGTCCATCAGGATGGACAGGAAATTCCCTGTCCTGACCCCCGTTCTGCTGGGCAAGGTGAGGACGGAGCCAGGGCACAGGGGAGGGCAGGAAATCTGCACCTGAGAGAGAAGGGAGGGGGAGCTGCGGGGAAATCTGCATCTCACGGAGAGCGAATGGGAGCTGATTCCCACCCGGAGCACACAAGGAGCCGGAACTGAACTCCCTGTAACGACTTCAAAGGTGCCTGATGCAGAGAAGGGATTTGTTCCCTGGAAATTTGTGCATTATTGATTGGTGGTGTTAAATTTGACAGTCTCTTACCGGTGCATCACCTGCCAGTTTGCTGCACCTCATTCCCAGAGCTCGCCGTTCGTTTTCCCATGGATTTGTTGCACAACTGCCCGTGCGGCTGATGTGGAAGAAATACACCTCAGATGCAAAGACAGGAAGGGTTTCTTTGGTTCTGTCAGAACCAAATTTTTCCTTATTGCCATCAGAGAAACAAAACCAAACAGCTTGCATTAAATCTGCCTCGTGTTGGGGGGTTTTGGAGATAAGGGCTGCAAACAGAAGTGTTTAAGGTTCTTAACCAAGAAGGTGAAAAGTCCCTTGTTCCTGTCGTGCCCTTTCCCTGCTGGGATTTGTCAGGCTGGACAGGCCTAGGGGTGCTTTGCATTCCCTTCAGGGATTCAAGGGGAATTCCCTTTCTTTTTTGGAATGTGGTGTCAGAGGATTTATTTTTATAAATTACAGCTCCTTAGGGCTCGGGGAACTCATTCCTTTCTCCATATTCTGAAAGGAAGGACACGCCTCTTCCAAGGCTCTGTGTCACACTGCAGAGCTTTAAAAATCATTACATTAATTAGCTCAATGACTTAATGGCTCAATGACTCATTGACTCAATGGCTGATGGTATATTTGATGCTCTCTATAAATATTTCCTTTTTTTTTTCCCCTGAATTTCCCCAGATCCCCAAAATCACAGAATCATAGAATAGTTTGGAATGTGGTGTCAGAGGGGGGGGAGGCCCTGGCACAGGGTGCCCAGAGAAGCTGTGGCTGCCCCTGGATCCCTGGCAGTGTCCCAGGCCAGGTTGGCTTGGAGCCACCTGGGCTAGTGGAAGGTGTCCCTGCCCATGGCAGAGGGTGGGATGGATTGATCTTCAAGGTCCCTTGAACCCAACCCATCTGTGATAGCGTTTTATTCTCATATTCTGAAAAGCTCAGCATCGTGTCTGATTTCTAGTCCCAGCTGGGAATTGCGGAGACACCTTCAGAGGTACCTGCACAAAGGACTGTCCCGATTCCCTCCTGGATTCAGTGTCCAAACACGTGCTCAGTGCCCCGAATTTCATATCAGAGACATTTAGAGTGTAGAAGCTGCATTTTCCCTTTGCCAAGCACACCAAAGTAGCTGTGGGTGAGAGCTTCAGACACGGATAAGGATCTTAATTACCCAAGGAAGTCTGTAACTGGCCGGGAAACACAAACAGTTTCCTATTGTCTGGCAACAGGACCACTTGCCAGGAAGGAATTTCACCTCCTTTCAGGCTCAGGTGTCACTAATTGGTGCACTTGAGATGGGCATCGATATCCCGAGGATAATTACTGCTGTTATCCTCAGTGGGAACCTCTGGAAAGGCAGCAGTGTTCCCCACCTGGCCTTTCTGAACTGCACATCCCGCTGGGATGGAGATTATAGCCTGACTAACTCACAAAACCGCCTTCTGTTCTGACTTTAGAAATGAGGATTTGTTCCAAAAGAATCACTAAATCCAGGAGCTGTCAGATTATTATTTTTGGCCAAAGTCCAGCTGTATCAATTTCCACTGCTCAGACAAAGACTGTGTTAGAATGACTGAAATGATAACATCCACCTCTTTTAAAACATCATTATTCTTATTAATAAGAGCAATAATAATAAAATTTTATGCCGATAGATGTCCAAGCAGTTTCTTGCCTAAATTCTTTCTCTTTTTGAACATTTCCAGGGATGGTGACTCCACCATTGACCCAGACAGCCTGTTAGACTGCCTGACCACCCTCTCCATGAAGAAATTTTCCCAAATATCCAACCTAAACCTCCCGTGGCACAGCCTGGGGCCGTTTCCTTTCACCTTGTCACTTGTTGCCTGGGAGAAGAGACCAACCCCCGCCTCAGTGCCACCTCACCCACCCCACTCCCTGCAAACACCAGCAATTAATTTATCTCCAGTTATGAAATTCTTCCAAAAGAGATCTGAAAACATAAAGATACATAAAAGTAGTGGTTGTTTGGGGAGTTATTGCCAAACATTCCCTCAGTGTGGATGTCAAGAAACATTTCCTCCATTCCAGCTTGCAGGAAAGCAGATTTTCCACACATCTGAACATATATGACCCAGCATTATTATTTGCAATGAAAGGTCCCAAATGAAATCCACACAATATTCACCACTTAACACAAACCAGCACATTAATACTCATTCCCAGCACTTAATTGTCCGTTCCCACCACATCGTGCATTTAGTTGTAAACTCTTTGAAGTGCACCGAATTCTCTTAGGAGCTTTACTGCAATTCAATTTTAATTTGCCTTTTTATGTAGCATCTTTGATACGATGGATCTCGGAATTGTGTGATGGGAAGGTAAAAGTAATGAGAGTGCTTCCCAGAGCTGCACGTTCGGAGGAGCGAGGCAAAATGATGCATGGACATGAGCGAGAGGTAAAAAGAAAATGAATGTCTATTTTAAACCAGAAAAAAAAAGCAGCATTCAGCTACTACTCCACTGACTTTCATCCTGCCTTCATTAAAAGCTTTTGGAAAGGCATCTTATATAGGAGTAAGACTCAGAAATGCTTGCAGTGCTCAGAGAAGGGAAGACACTTCATATTTCATGCAGCTAATTATTTTTTCCTGGTTTCACTCCTTGCAAGAGTCGGCGAGGAAGGAATTGCTCACTTCACATCGTTCAGACAGGGAGGGCAGAACACATTCCTCGGATGGGCTACAAACTACAGGGCTTCATGCCTGGGATGGAGCTGCAATTAGCCACGGCCGTGGAATGCTAATGACCCTTGTTAAATCAGCCCAGGTCATGGAGCCGTGTCAGGAGTCCAGCAGGGTCCGTGTTTCAAGCAGGAATGAAGCCTTTGAGCCCCGCTGGCAGAAACTCCAGCAAGGAACAAGGGGCAGGAAGTGCAGGGAAAGGATCACACCAAACGCTGCTTCTCCTTCCTGGGCCTCTCGGAAAGCACGGGGGAGGAAATCCAGGGAAGTGAACAAGCTGTTCAAGGGAAACACAGCTTTGTTTGAACAAATCCAGGGGATGAAAAGCACCCTTGTGATCTAAACCTTTCCTAAGTACGTGACTCTGCTTGGTTTCAGTGGGATTAGAAACCAAGAGGATAAGGAGGATGTCAAAAAGCTTGGAAAAAATCTTTCCTTCTGCCACTCTGACAAGTAGAGATTTTTTAAAAAATTTTTTTCTGAGGAGCTGATCAGCTTCCACCCTGGCCAATCCATTGCTGCTGGCACCACGGGCCACCAAAATTCTGATACCCCTTCAAAAAACAGCAGGAGGAGGAAAAGAACACAGAGGAGCAGCTGAGTTCCAAAGCAGGCCCGAGTTACCGGAGGTGTCACTTAGCAAACAATGGACTGTAAAGCTGCTTTTAGTCACTCTGGGAGCTCCTCGAGGTCAGGGAATGCCAGCTGGGAAAGAAGGAGTTAAAGCAGGTAAGCTTTTAATTGCAGTTTGTTAATGAGACTCAAAAGTAGCACCAGCCATACCCCACGCATGAGCTGCTGGAGTTATAAATGAACAACAAATCAATGAACAAACCAAATTAACAACAACATCAAATAATCACCTCCCTGCCTTGGTAAAACATCAAATGCATCCACAATTCCCTGTAATTTCTGTCCAATGTATCTTCCTTCTTATCTCTCCCAAACTTGGGACTTGTTCATCAGTCAGTCCCCAAAAGCTGACTGGGGACAGGCAGGCACTGACAAATGACACATTTCACACCCAAACAGGGAGACAGAAAGGGGAAGATCCCAGCCCTTTTAGGCTGATGTTGAGCAGAATTCCCAGAACAGAGGTCCCTGGCTGCTAACCGCTCTTTGACACCACCTGCCAATCCCACATGGCTTCCAGGAGACGTTCTGGCATTCCTGGTGTTTAACACTTGAATAAACCAGCTGGGACAGCTGGGCTGGGAAACCTTCATGTGCAGTCCGTGCTTGTCCCAGGGCTGATCCAAGGATTCCCTGCCCATGGCAGGGTGGAATGGATGATCACTAATGTCCCTTCCAGCCCAAACCAGTCTGGGGTTCAGGGACTCTGTAAGCACATTGTGAACTGCTCCATCACCGCCAGACTCAAATAAATCCCCTCTGCACTCAAAATTTATTCTGAACTTCCTAGCAACCATCTTCTGGTGCTAAAACTGAGTTCAAGAAGGGGGAAACCCAAATCCAGAGCAAATCAACATAGCAATTAATGGGTATTTATAATTATTTATAATTAATAATAAAATTAATTAATGACTATGAACATTCCCATTAGTAATGAAGACATTACTACAGCTTCCATGCTTTCAGTCAGCTGCAGGAAGATGATACATGTCCAGAAATCTGTGATCTGGATGGACTGAGGGGCTTCAGTTTTGCTCATGTGAAGTATCACTTTAGTAAAATCTGATTGAAAATCCTGCTGCAGTGGTTAGGGGTGTAGAAACACAGATTTCTTCATCCATTGTAGTAAGGTGCAATAAAATAATGTATTTCACCACAATATGGTGGTGGGATTAAGAAATATTTTTTTAAATTATTGTTATGTTGGTGGAATAAAAATGTTGGAGACTGAAACCTAAAGAAAAAATATATGTACATATATATATTTCTATATAAAGAATACTCTTTTTTCAGAAGTGGAGGTCAACTCCTTATTCCCTAGTAAATCTTCAAAATTTTTATAGACTTAATGATAAATCCTTACAGTTTTCTTGATTAGATATTGGTTTTTACACCCATAAGTGATGCAGACCCTTGGTTAAACTGGACTTTAATATGGCTTTTGAGTTTGTGCCCTTCATTTCTGCCAGATCACAGCAGTTTTCCTCTCTGTATCCGTATTTTACCCTGACCCAAGACATCCTTGCAGCAGGTGCACATCTGGCTCAGGGCAGCATTTCCACACCGCGTCTGCTTCCCACACTCCTTGCAGCTGCTGCTCCTCGTGGAGGCCACGTGCAGCCTCCTGGGATGGGTTCCTGAGCCACCACTGCTGACCACAAAGGAATCAGATGGAGTCTGGAATGAAAGCAACACCCAGCTAAAGCCTGAGAAGAGAAAACCCCTCTGTCTGCCACCACCACCACCCTTAAGATCTTTCCCAAAAGCCGCCTGTCCAAGAAGGAGCTGTTTTTTCCAATACCTTACCTCAGGATTATAAAGCTCTAGTTCATTTTGGCTCCCTCACTGCATGGGAATTCCCAGTGACTGCAATTCCAGCACAGTTTGGCTGGGAGTTGGTCCCTGGGAATACACAGCATCTGATTCCCTGTTTCACAATCTCTTGATGGAGGGATCGACACTGGTCCCGAGGCAGAGCCACTAATCCCATTACTCCCATTTCTAATCCCATTAACCCTCAGGCTTTCTGGGTGGTTCAGAATCCTGGTTCTAGTTTTGAAGGGTTATTTAAAAAAATATCTTATGAATTCCTTCAACATTACTGGCTTGACTTCTGTTACTGTTATTGTTCCGAGCTGGGTTTCTTAGGAGCTTTGTGACCTTGGCTGTAGAGTGACTGCAAGTACCGAACAAAAATTCTCCTGTTTTTCTGAATGAATCCTTACAAATGGGCTTTACTCATCTCCTTGCTCTTACTTACTTTAATTAGCGACTTCACTCCAGCTAAACAATATGTTTTTAATTTCCACAGCCCCACGCAATCTCAGCCGAGAAGATTTTCCCCATTAATTCAGCTCCGAGGGCTGCACGAAGCAGCACTTTGATCTCATTAGCATAGAAAATAAATCAGAGAGCACAGCTACTGCCAGTTATTTTCTGTCATGCCTGAGAAACTCGTCACAAGATTAATGATTATTGGTCAGCTTCTCTGCCCCCTTTAGCCCTTTGGCACAGTCCTGCTTTGTGCACCACAGAGCCCTGAAAAGAGTCCTTGCACGAGGAAAACCAAGTGGAAGAACAACAGGATAAACTTGACCAAGTTGGGCTCACTCAGAGAGAAATGGTGATGAAATTAACACAGAACTTGCCCTAGCAGAGAATTTTGTTGCTTCGAACCATTCTTGGCAGGAATGTTGCCCACCAATCCCCATTTCTTTTCCAGCTGATGGTAGATCTTGATGATGCAGATGAAAAAGCTTTGGGGACATCACTTTGAGACTGAGGTTTCGCTGATGAAACGCAGAATGCACCGCAGTAATATTTGTTCACAAAGCCAAACACGCCTTGCTTGAATACTCAAACAGCATCAACAAACCACCAAAAAAAATGACAAGAGCTCTTCCATCCCTGGAACTGAAGCATGGTTTTCCTACACCTGTGACCAACATCAGTGAAATGCTGAATTGGTGAATTGTTCATGGCTTGCTTTGGGCTGCTGGCTTCTTGTGACACAGTGGGGGAAAGCACATCAATACCCCAGCTAATCTGAGCTTCTGCAGGCAGTTTTCTTCTTCTACATAATTTTCATTTTCTTAGGATCATGGAGTTGTTTCAGTGGGAAGAGGCCTTAAAATCACTTGTTCCCCTCCTGCCATGGGCAGGGACACCTTCCACTAGCCCAGGGGGCTCCAAGCCCTGTCCAACCTGGCCTTGGACACTCCCAGAGATCCAGGGGCAGCCACAGCTTCTCTGGGCACCCTGTGCCAGGGCCTCTCCACCCTCACAGGGAACAATTTCTTCCTAATATCCCATCTAACCCTGCCCTCTAGGAGTGGGAAGCCATTCCCTGTGTCCTGTCACTCCATCCCTTGTAAATTGTCTCTCTCCATGTTTCCTGTTGGCCCTTTCAGGTCCTGGAAGGCCACAGTCACCACAGAGCTTTTCTTGTCCAGGCTGAACAATCCCAGCTCTCCCAGCCTTTCCTCCCAGCAGAACTGCTCCATCCTTCTGATTATCCTGGTGCCTCCTCTGGACTGGTATCAGAAGTGGGACTTTCTCTCAATAACACATGCAGAAAAAGAAACAAAGAGCTGAAAAATCAAAACCAAAAGGACTTCAAAATGAACAAGAAAATCCCCAGCAAGAACCACAAAACCATAAACCAGCCCTAAAATCCATCGCAGCTAGAAAAGGAACAATTTGTAATCAGAATTTTTCCCTGGGCTGAATTATTCCTGTGTTACTGCAGGGCATGAAAAGTTTTCAGTTTGTTTAAGGTGAATATTAAAGCAATCTAGGAGAGCACACTATAGATGATAATAACCCATATAGCAAGTTGATTTCTTCCCTTTATTTTTGATTTCCACCCAGCCGTGAGCCATCCACCGTTCAGTGCAAGATGAATGAATCCCACTCCAATTCCTTTTCACTTGTCAAGCTCTACCCCAAGTCCTAAGTTTTCCAGAATCTGATGTCAAAACACTTTTTCTTCACTGGGAGCTGAGTCTATCAAAGGAGAGGACTCGCTAGGAGTGATATTGATGATGGAGCTTGGGAGGATTTCAGTCTGCGCCGTGGTTTCAGTAGATTACAGTGCTCGCCCCTCAGTTCGGAGCACAGGAATGGATCCAGCCCTGTATGAAACCAGTGTGATCACCTTCTAATTAGCACACCAGGCAGCTCTTTGCATTAATCACCTTTGTTTAGCAGACAGGCATTGCTCAGGCTGGCTGTGTTGGGTCCCTGCACTCACAGGACCTCAGAGAGCTTTTTTGTGGGCTTGGATTAAATTTAACAACTTTGCTGTTGCTAATCCAAAAAGTTATTTCTGTTCCTCCTCCATCCTGACAACGAGGCATGGCAGGAAGGAGGACAGACAGGAGATATCTTTATCACACTGATACCAACATGGGGGTTTGACACTTGGCAGATGACAGCAAATATTTTAAACCAAAGAAGCTTTTTAGATCCTATCACATCCTCGCTGCCTGCATTCCACCCCAGAGAAGAGAAGGTTCTGGGGAGATCTTAGAGCACTTTCCAGTGACTAAAGGGGATCCAAGAGAACTGGAGAGGGACTTTGGACAAGGGCCTGGAGTGACAGGGCAAGAGGCTTCCCACTGATAGGGGGCTGGGTTAATTGGGATTTTGAGAAGGAGTTGTTCCCTGTGAGGGTGGGGAAGCCCTGGCACAGAGAAGCTGTGGCTGTCCCATCATTGGAAGTGTTCAAGACCAGGTTGGATGGGGCTTGGAGCCATCCAACCCCATTCCACCCTGGGATAGTGGAAAGAGGCATCTATCCACCCCTGGATAGATGCCTGGTCTAGCCCATGGCAGGGGGTGGCACTGGATGGGCTTTAAGGTCTCTCCCAAGCCAAATCAGTCTGGGATTCTGTGAGTGTTAAAATGTGAGGCTGAGCTCTCTCCATGCCAGCACAGACCCTTCCCTACTGCTCCTGCCCTCTATATTCCTTATCTGTTCTGGCCACAGACTTTCCAAATAGGAAACATGAAGCCAATAAGGGGCAGGTGATTTAAAACCCTCTTCCATTTTGCAGATGTGCCCATGTAGGTACGGCCACATTTTAAGGGTTGCATTTTGTCTTATAGGTAAATGCTACAGAAGTGACATAAATATGACAAAGGGAATGCTGGTTTGTGGTGCATTGATTCCATTAATTTGACCACAAGGCTCTGGAGAGGGAATTGCACTGCCTACTCATCAATATTTTGCACTTTTTTTGCTGGAGCCTAGAATCAGACAAGGCCCTTAAAGGGCCTGTAATAAATGCAGCTCTGGCCTCTGGAGACTCATTCCTGCCCAGGAGTTTGAAAAGAACTATCTTCGACTGAATTAAAAATTTCTCCAAATACATCATGGCATTCCAAAATATTGTGCTAGTTCAGATATGCTTCTGGATTTCTATGGCCCTGAATAGCTCTTTCTGCCTAGAGGGTTTTCTAAGTTTACTGCAGGCTAATCATTTCAGCCTCAGAGCTGTTAAAGTATTGGAAGTATTTCTTCCTGTAAGAAAGGGAACACAGAGGTCTGACTGAACACCCTGTTGACATTTTTGCTGTGGAAATACAGATCCATCAGCTCTACGTGGAGCTGGCCAGCAGGGATGTGGTGCTGCCACGGGTCCACGTCTGTCAGCACAAAGCAGACATGGGTGAGACACAACAGCAGCCTGAGAGCAGCCCCCAGAACCTGGGGTCTGTTCTCCCTGCCTGTGTTGCCCTCCTTGCAGTCAAATGACTTCCAAAAGGAGTGAAAATTGGGAAGATAATTCTACCACTCTTCCATAAACCCAGGGCTTGTGCTTTCTAGGATGCAGTGGAGGAGCAGATGAGCTCCATGTGAGGCGCTGGAAGTGCTGCAGTTCACACAAGGAAACACTGGTTGAGCTCAGGGGCCCAAATTTGCTTTTTTTTGGACTTTCTAGGACAATCGTCCAAGAGAGAGGGTCAGCTGCCAGGCCCTACAAAGTACAACCTTATCCCACCCACATGCAACCTCCCTTGGGTTTTCCCCTTGTCACACTGAGTACGAGAGGGGGCTGTCAGGAGGAAAATTAAATTTAAAAATAAACCCTTGAGTTTTGGTGCTTGTACTAGTTTGAAAACAACCCAGAAGGAGATCGCAAGTCACAGTTACAATTTAACAGGAAAATTAAAATAAATGCAATAATACAAGAACACTGAGGGAGTGACGATACAACCTGACACCCAGTCAGTCAGGGTGGTGGTAGCAGTCCAGATGGAGTGGTTCTGTTGAAGCTGTGATCCAGTAGAAGGGTCTGGTGTTCCTCTGAAGGTCCAATGGTGGTCATGTAGCTCTCATCCCCTGGGAATCCAGTAGGTAAGGGCTGAGCGTGGTGTTCCAAACCTCAGGGAATGCTTGGTTCCTCCCCCTGGGCGGAGCATCTCACAATGGGATGAGGTAATTTTATGAGTCAGGCAATGAGAATTAATGGCCCATTAACAGAAGATACCCTTCCCAGAGGGAGTTATCAGGGATGTGTCATGGAAGAGACAAAGAACCCTGCCCCCCTGGTTTTAACAGCTGGTGATAGAATACATGCTTTTGGTTACATCTTACATTGTAACCTAAGACAGAACTGCTCTAAGCAGAATTTTGGACTCCATTTCTTTCACAGGGTGGTGCCGTTTGGCTAAAAGTGGTGCTTCCAGCGATCCAGGCGGAGCTCACCACAAACCAGTGTTACCTATCCCCCCCTCCCAGCCGGGAGACACTGGCTCCAAAGGCTTAGGGTATGTTGTAGTGCAGAGATTTCCACGGTGCACATCTGAAAGCTGAAATCCAGGGGCTTTGAGGTCGTTTGGGGGCTGCAGGAATCCAATCACCACTCGAGCGCTGAGGTCACAATCGCCAAAAAGGGCCAACACCCCCTGCCAAAGGTGATTTATGGAGGGGACATGGGGGCAGGGAAACCAGTTAGCAGTGTGCTGGAGAGCCTTTCTCTGTGAAAATGCCCTCACCCCATTCTCACCACACCTTTTCCAGCTGCCAGGGATGAGGTGGAGAACTCATTTTCAGTTTTCTGCTCGGCGCTCCCTGGGGAAGGAAGCCCAGCTACTCATCATGTTCGTGTTCTGGTTTTCACTCAGTAATGCTTAGTTGTTAAGAGAAATTCTGCATTTGTTATCAATAAATTGTATTAAGGAGATTTGTATATACATAAGTATTTATGGAGCACTTTCAGATGCTGAAATAATAGAAGTGTCTCCTGGATGCCACTCGGTGTCAGACACAGCAACCCATTCTTGGGCCCACTTCAAAGCTGTTAAAAACCATTTTGCTGATTCACTAAATCCCTGTCTGGGAGCTCTCAGCCACCTCTGGAGCAAACAGCCTGGGATAAAGCTGGAGGTGCTGCGTGATTTCGGGGAGCACAGGCCCTCATCACAGCAGCGCCTGGGTTCATCACAACGCACCACTTCTTGTACCACCACGCAGGAATTTAGGGGGCAAGCAAAAGGAACCACACCACAATTCTGGCTCAGCCTGTCTGACGCAGTTTTAAACTAAAAGGATCACGATGTGGGAGGAATGACATAGATTTGGGGGAAGCAAGAGCTGTAAGTTTCCCCAGCCACTCAAAACATGGAACAAAACAAACTTGATCAACCATTTAAAACATGAAACAAAAAAAAAAATCTCATTAAATAAATAATACCAATATTAATGAATTTTCTTCTGTGGCCTCCAATGTCTGATTGCACAGAAACAACAATGGATTTTACACAGTGAGGAGAAATCAGAAATCTCTGGAATTCCTGGTGTGATACTCCTAGTGGTAAAGACAGGCTCCACTATCCCTGTACTTGCTTTCCCATTATTAAATCAGCATTCATCAAGAATACTTGGATAAAATATACCATACTGCATATGTGTGACATGACCCCAATAAATATATATAAAATATGTACATATAATATCTGTGCCCCACTATTACAGGTACAAGGACCACAATCTGGAAACCCATGGCCTGAAATATAAATATGCAACGGCTGATATTGCCCAAGAAGCACAAGATTTAGGCTGCCAGCTCACACCATTATTTATTAGCAATTGCACAAATCACAATTAAGCCTTTTTTTAAAAGCCCACGCTGGAGGTTTCATTGCCATTTCTTTACAGCAGCCCTTTATAAATCATTCATCTGGAGGTTTCTCTCCCATGTGCCGTGCAAACATTCCTGTAAAATCCTCTTAATGGAGTCTATGAATCAATGCACAGCCAAGTGTCACAGGTGGGATCGATGGCTCCAGAAGCGAGAGGACCTTTTTAGAGGCAGGTGTCGAAAACCCTGACTGAATTAGAAACTTTAATCTCTGGCAGGCACTGAAATTTATGCTCCAAAGAGATAGTTTGAAAGTCCTCCCTTTTTTTTCACTGCCACGGATATAAATTCCTGTCAACAGCTAAAAGAAGGAATGAGATTTCTTTAGGCTAGAAATAAGACTGAAGGGATATATAATAATAAAATTGTACAGGTCCTCAAGTACATGAAAGGCAACTGAAAAAAAAAAAAGAAAAGAAAAAAGAAAAGGAATTCAGAGTGCTCTGGGGCTTAAAAGGCAAAAAGGGATACAGAGGGTGGATCTCGGGAACACTTTTTGATAGTGAAGGCTGGAACTCCAACCCAAAATTCAGTTATTAAATAGAAGTGACCTCATCATCAGTAATTCCAGTATTGTGAGTTCCAGCCCCACCAGGAAGGACAAGGATTCAGTGCCATAAAAGGGGCATCACTTGGTTCTCCCTGGGCCTCAGAGATGCTGCTCCAATCACAGCCCCACACGACAGCAGCCCCCAAACCCTCACTTTGCCTATTTCTTCCTTAAATTCCTCCTTATGCCAAATAACTTCAGTTTGCATCCCATATGCCCGACTTTGTGCTCTTCCTACTGTCTTCACTGAATTTATCATCTTGGTTTTTCAGTTAGTGACAAAATATGGATTGGGGAGATGTTCTCTCCCTTGTTTTGAGCAGAGTTTATCCTCACCTGCTTTTTCAGACAATGAAACAACGATGTTATATATGGAAAAATGATTTTTGAGGTGTAAAGGTACAAAAGCTGGACTGTATTTTCTTTCAGTTGTTTTTACCAAATCAAAAATTCTAAGCTAAATCAGCATAATTTCATAGGCTTCTTAGGAAGGTTTATCATCACATAGTCTGAAATAAAGCCCTACAAATAATCTGTCAGCTGCTTTATTTTTATTTTTAAAGAAACAAGACCTTTTGAAGCCTTGATCACACTAAATTGTCCATTAGTTCCATATTCAGGGCACTTGTTTGGGTCCAGGAAGTCCTGGAAATAAATAAGTTTAGAGGTGAAGGGGAAAAAAAAACATCAATAAAAAAGCAGAAAAGCGACTGTATTTGTACTTCAGCTTTTTAGGAAAAACCATGGTATTGTCTCTTTACTCTTTTTCACTCATTAATTAAAGCTGACACTTCCAAAAGCAGTGTTAAATTTAACTGGGATTTAAGAACTCACCTGCTCTGCTCATCTATTTTAAGTTAAGGTGACCAGACACCAAAGCAGCTGCTGCCTCTAAAGGATAATGGAGTTTAGGACCACATATCCCATGCAAAATGTCATCTTTATCCAGGAATGGGGAAACCTTTAACCCTCAAAATAACACATTTGAGTCAAACAACAGGAAATCTTCCCAGCAGCTTCTTCAGCGTGTTCGAAGAGGGGTGAGGAGGGGAAAGGTTTTGAGATTTCGTTCCAGGGGGTTTGGTTATTTTTGAGTGCTTGAGCACCTGGGAAGCAAATCCAAAAGAAACTGGAATTGTTTTCCAGGGTGATGATGCTATGCTTGAGGAAAAGTCTGGTGAAGAGCAGCAGAGGGAGCTGGGAAAGGGGCTCAGCCTGGAGAAAAGGAGGCTCAGGGGGGACCCTCTGGCTCTGCACAACTCCCTGACAGGAGGGGGCAGCCGGGGGGCTCGGGCTCTGCTCCCAGGGAACAGGGACAGGAGGAGAGGGAACGGCCTCAGGCTGGGCCAGGGGAGGCTCAGGTTGGATACTGGAAACAATCTGATCACTGGAAGGGCTCTCAAGCACTGGCACAGCTGCCCAGGGCAGTGGTGGAGTCCCCATCCCTGGAAGATTCACAGACCATGTGGATGTGGCACCTGGGGACAAGGGTTAGTGCTGAGCACGGCGGTGCTGCTGGGCTGGAGTTTGGAGTTGGTGATCTTAAAAGTATTTCCCAACCTTAACAATTCTCTGATTCCACAAAGCTTCTTAGGCAATGATTCGTGTTGCAGCACAGGTCTAATTTTAGCAGACTGGAGGAATTAAAAATAATCCACCTGTTTTGGAAGTCATTTAAGTTGAGGTTGTTATGTAAGTACTTTTATGGTGAAGAAATACATCAAACAAAAACCATGACAGAAACTATCACTGCCTAAAAAGTGGCTAATTTCTTTAATCACCATATATATTTATGTTTGGACACAAACGTGTGCATGTTGTATGGGGAAGAACAAGAAAAAAACCAGGGATGTAAAGGCCAGAGATAGCTATTTCTCCCTAATTAAGTTTTCAATCAACAAGGCAATCAGCACAGAGCTCCCATCAGTGCTGCTCTGGGAGCATCCCGAGTCCTCGAGCAGGAAGGAGCTGGCACCAGACATTCCAGGCTGAACGCCTTAGGATAACACTCTCCTACACCCCAGTGGTAAAACAGGGACACGGCTCCCAGCAAACCCTTCCACTCGGTCAGAACAAGCGAACGAACAAGCACAACGCCGCGGTGAGCACACCCAGGCTCGGGCTTTCCCCCTCGAACCGCAGGGGATGTTTGCAAACGCTCGGCTGTTTATTCCCCAGCGCCGGGCTGCCGGTCAGAGCGGAGGATTCCGCCGGGGAAAAGCATGGAGATGTCTTCGTTACGAAGGCAACCTGAACGTGGAAAAGGCCAAGTGGCCCGTGTTAGGCGGGGTTACAGCAGTTCAGGTGCTGTCCTAATTAATGAGAGGGCCGTGGCTAAACGCCATCACACGTTTGTGATGGCCCGGGGCCTCGTTCAATTCCCACTGGGGACAGGAGGGATCAGATCGTTCAATTAACTCCGGCGGCCTTTGGATTGCACTGAACACTCCGCTCAGAATGAGATGGAGTTCTCCACGGAGAGACTGAGCACTTCCAGCTCCTGTGGAGCCTGGCACCTCCTCACAAAGGCTGAGCATCCAGAAAGAGTGCCGGGGAGCTTGACTTTCCTGCACTTGAAATCACACTGGGGGCTTTCAAAGGAGCCCGGGAGGTCCTGTCACCTAAGTGCAATGATTGCCTTGGAAATTCTTGATCAAGTTGTGGGAGTGAGAAAACAAATCACTTTCTTTCTTAGGATGCAAAAAATTAAGATATTGTTATCATGGAATAGTTTGGGTCGGGAGGGACCTTAAACATCATCTTATCCAACCCCCTCCATGGGCAGGGACATTGTCCACCACAGACAGAACACAACACACCCAGTTTTGATTTAAATTTTGCCCTTTTTTGTGAAGCGTCTTGGGAGAAATTACCTGAGCTGTCTTCTTTCCTGTGGTTATATTACACAGAACAATGATATGACAAATTAATTGCTGGAATCCACAAACTTTCTCAGCAGAAGTGGGTTTGTCCCGACATTTAATGCTTGTTTACAGTTGGCTAGTTAGTCCTAAAAAGGACACAACTGTGCTGTCATCTTCAGAGTATCAGAAAATACATGTATTCTACCAATCTGCAAAAGGCAGCAGCAGAGTAATTGACAGCCATGATTATTGTGCCCTCTAGAAACACTGCGGATGACAGATGATGGTAATTTCCTCATAAATCATGTCTGGACCATGAAAAATGCAATGCAACCTCATTTGAGGAGTATGATCTTACCAGGACTAATGGAAGAGGTAGAATTTGGGCCTGCAATGGTTTTTTTGGGTTTTTAGGGGTAGAATCTTCCAGAAGTTGCGATCACGTGTGCATAGAGAGAAAAAACCCCATTTCAGGTGAGCAGCACCATCTCTTTCACCTCTCCTGTGTTGCTGTGGTACTTTTCCTGATCCTGCGTGATTGATGGGAGGGAAGACCTGCAGCTCCCATTTCAGAAAAGTTCCCAAGATAGCAGTGAAGGGGTTTTTGTTCAGGACTGGAGGAATAAAAGGGAAAAGAGAACATTTTTGACTCTGAGAATCCAAGTGAACAATTCTACATTTTCTCCATGCTTTCAAGCTGGAATGTTTTCATTATTTTTAATATAAAGGAATTTTTTTTCTATTTTTGAGCAGATTCACTGAGTGAGAATAAGGCTGTCCCCCTCCACACTGCATTTAAATTCTGTGAAAAGCTCACAAATTGAAGTCCCTGTAACTTTTTTTTTAAACATCATTATCTCCCCCATCCCACCTGTGTCTTTTAACATTTTCTATTCATTACAGCATGTGGTGCCCAGGTGACTCCATGGTTCAGAAATGTTTCATTTACAGGGAACAGTTTGGGGTATCATGGAATCCTGGAATGGTTTGGGTTGGAAGGGACCCCAAAGCCCATCCAGTGCCACCCCTGCCATGGGCAGGGACACCTTCCACTAGCCCAGGTTGCTCCAAGCCCCATCCAGCCTGGCCTTGGACACTTCCAGGGATCCAGGGGCAGCCACAGCTTCTCTGGGCACCCTGTGCCAGGGCCTCCCCACCCTCATAGTAAGAAATTGCTTCCCAACATCCAGTCTAAACCCCTTCTCTTTTAATTTGAGTCCATTCCCTTTGTCCTGTCCCTCCATCCCTTGTAAACAGTCTCTCTCCACATTTCCTGTCGGCCCCTTCAGGTGCTGCAAGGCCACAGTGAGGTCACCCTGAAGTGTCACTTGTCCAGGCTGAACAATCCCAACTCTCCCAGCCTTCCCTCCTGGCAGAGCTGCTCCATCCCTCGGATCATCTTGGGAACGGGTGAGAAGTTTGAGCCTTGAGCAGATCCACGTTTGGTGGCACACAGGGGTTGTTCAGGGCCACGAGACAAAGGCAAGGAGATGACTCAGGAGTTACTTGTCATGGGCACAGTGGACTCAGGGAAAATAAATCATTTTCCAATCAGAACAGACTTAAATCACAAGAAACAAAACCAAATTACAACGACACCTTTCCCTCCCCTTCTCCCCAGGCTCCACATCACCCCTGAGTGGTGCTGGGGATGGGGAATGGGGGCTGTCACCAGTCCACTGCAGCTCCTCTCCGCTGCTCCTTTCCACACACTTTTCCCCTGCTCCACCAGGGTTCCTCTCCATGGACCACAAATGCTTTGGAAAAACCTGCCCCTGTGCGGGTCCTTCCCATGGGCTGCAGGGGAATCCTCCTCCCTCTCTTCTTCACTGGCAAAGCAAAAAACAAAATATAATAGAGAAAATACTGTTTTATTTTAAAACTGAAAGCCTTTGAGGACAAACTGCTGATCACTTTACTTTCCTCATCCAAATTAGAAGGAAAAGGACCAAGGCCTTCGGGCAGGATCTGCTGCTTGCATTTGTGGTGTCCCAAAAAGGCTCAGAGGGTTTCTCATCAGCAAATCATTTCCACCCCTGCAGCACCTTCTCTCATCCCACATCCTCCTCTGTCAGCATCTTCCAGGCTGAACACTCTGTCTGCCTGCAAGTTATGGGACTAGGGAAAGGGAAGAAAAGCTTCTAAGCAGGAATTGCAACGTTCCCCATTGTTTCTGCAAAAGCCAATTGTTTTCATCTTCAGTTATGCTGCAAGGAAAAGCTCTTTGTAAGGACTTCTGCAAAGATCACAAGGCTTGCAACACCTTTCAAGAAGAAATCTGATTCTTTCTCTGGGATAACTTAATCAGCACGGCAGCTTCACACAGAACCTGGATTCAGCAGAAGTTTAATGGCATTTAGGCCCCTTTAGAGCTCCATTAATATCCCCCATCCTGGAACTGCACCTCACACAGTGCAATGTTCCCTGCACATCTCAGAAAAGAGGCCTGAATAAATCACAGTTCAGCCAAAGTTTAAGCAGGTGAAAGCTGGTAAAGCACCAGTTAAACCTATTTTTTTTTCCAAATCCAATAAAATAACAGCCATCAGATAAGTGTTATGAGACTAAAATTGCAGTAACTGATAGATACCTTCCCTCCAACACACAGAGTAAAATAGAAGAAGAGTTTCTGTTTCAGATAAAAACTCGATGACTTTACCATTATGTTGTAAACACTTAATTTTGTATGTTATGACGAAAGGAATTCCATTTCCAAATGTCTGCTGTTCTGTGAGCACTGGCTTTGCATAATGATAAAATTATAAAGCAACTGAAGGCATTCCAGTGTTCATGGAATCATGGAATGGTTTGAGCTGGAAGGGTCATGAAAGCTCAACCATTTCCCATGGACAGGGACACCTTCCACTAGAACTCCCAGTCTGAACTGAGGCCGCCTCTATTTGGTGAAACCACCTGAATCTCCACACTTCAGACACAATTTCTGTGTCTGTGCACCAGAAAAAGGTTCAGCAGCATCACCTTTCAAGCTCCATTCACAGCTTGACCCTTAGAAGTGTGTTAAAAGAAAAGCACAGATACACAGAATGGTTTGAGCTGAAGGGACCTTTCCAAGGCTGTCCAGTCCAAGCTCCCTGTCATGAGCAGGGACAGCTACAGCTGGACCAGGGTGCTCAAAGTGGCCTTTCCAGGGATCCAGGGGCAGCCACGGCTGCTCTGGGCACCCTGTGCCAGGAACTCACCACGCTCACAGGGAACAATTCTTTCCCAATATCCCATCTGACCCTGCCCTCTGGCAGTGGGAAGCCACTGCCCCTTGTCCTGTCCCTCCATCCCTTGTCCCAAGTTCCTCTCCAGCTCTCCTGGAGCCCCTTTAGGCCCTGGAAGGGGCTCTGAGGTCTCCCTGGAGCCTTCTCTTCTCCAGGTGAGCACCCCCAGCTCTCCCAGCCTGGCTCCAGAGCAGAGGGGCTCCAGCCCTTGGAGCATCTGTAAACCCAGCACCAGGGTGAGAAGAGACTCAAAAAAAAGATGAAGTTCACCTTTAATCATCTCCCCTCAAAGATTTCCACTTAAAACGTTGAGTTCCTCCAATTGGGTACAGGAAATGCAAAGACTTCAAAACAAAAGCCCAGTGAAATCAAGGTTCCTGCTATTTAAAGCCATCCCTGCTTTGGGATAAGATTTTTGGGTGCCGAGCTAGAAGTGTGCCTTCCACCTCAACCCACAGGAACCTGTAGGTGCAGCCAGCATATGCTGAGAAAAACCTTTGGAATGGTTTGTTTATTTACTGCATGGCACAGTTCAGTCTTGGGTTTCACATGGAACCCAGGGGAGCATCCCTGCTGAAACAAACCAGTAAAGCAGCTCTGAAATGCACATTTCTTTCATATCAAAAGGGAACTGCTTTGAGGTTTTGGAAGAATTTAATATTCCAGGACCTGTTACAAAAGCCATACTCCCAGTCATTGTCCTCCACAATGGGAAAAAGGAGAATTATGGAGAATATCCCCATACTAAACACAGCTTAAGCAGTCATTTGGGATGTAGAAGGCAAAAAATTCAGAGTTTGAAGGTCTAAAAGCAAACAAAGAGATGAGGATATGCTCCCCAGGAAAACTCCAAGGCCTTCAGCAGTGTTTGAAGTCCTCTCTTGCAGGCTGTGTACAAGTCTGTGTAGAAGCAATTATGCCTGGAATATTTGAACACTGAGGGGAAGTGTCTGAGCACCAGAGATAACAGGAACTGCTCTTTCAGCCTGGAGAAAAGGGAGCACAACCACTCTAAAGCAAACACAGCGAGTGGTGGGGCTGAAATCGCAATGCAGCGGAAGAGGTTGGAATCTCAGCACTTTGAACTGCACCTGAAGAAAGCCAGCAGAGGTGAACAGTGCATCTTCTAACTGGGGAGGAGGCTCAGGTCCATTCCGAAAATAACTCTGACTCAACATTTGCCAAGATACTGGCTCCCCTGAGAGTGAAAGGAATCACCAGATCTGCGTGCCCATAGGGATAAACAAGTGGAATAACCGCCAGGAATCACTCTGCTGTTCAAAGAGCTGACTTTCTGTCCTGTTCTGGCACCGTCCAAAAAATCCTACCGTAACAAAAAATTCCTCATGGAATTCAACGTGGAATTCAAGCTGGTGCTGCACAACTTGGAGCAATGCCAGACAGGAGCACAGGCTGGGAGAGGATGTAACTGAGAGCAGCCCTGTGGAGAAGCACTCGGGGGCTCAGGTGGATGAAAGGTGTGGGGAGCAGCGCCAGGGAAGGGGCTGTCCCCCTCTGCTCTGCCCGCCTGAGACCCCACCTGCTGCATCCAGCTCTGGGGGCCCAGCACAGGAAGGAGCTGCTGGGGAGGGTCCAGAGGAGGCCCTGGAGCTGTTCCCAGGGCTGGAGCCCCTCTGCTCTAGAGCCAGGCTGGGAGAGCTGGGGGTGTTCACCTGGAGAAGGGAAGGCTCCAGGGAGACCTCAGAGCCCCTTCCAGGGCCTAAAGAGGCTCCAGGAGAGCTGGAGAGGGACTGGGGACAAAGGATGGAAGGATGGGACACAGGAAATGGCTTCCCACTGCCAGAGGGCAGGGTCAGATGGGATATTGGGAAGAAATTGTTCCCTGTGAGGGTGGGGAGGCCCTGGCACAGGGCGCCCAGAGAAGCTGTGGCTGTCCCTGGATCCCTGGAAGTGTCCAAGGTCAGGTTGGACGGGGCTCGGAGCACCCTGGGCTAGTGGAAGTTGTCCCTGCCGTGGCAGGGAGCGGAACAAAGTGATCTTTAAGTNGGGTGGAACAAAGTGATCTTTAAGTTCCCTTCCAACCTAAACCATTCCATAATTCCATAATTCTGTAAGAGGGATAAAAAGAGTAATTCCCTGAATTTATAATCACCAATAGAGAGAATGGGCACAGAGAATTTTAGCCAACAAAATTCAGCTGTTCTGCCTAAAATGTTGCTTGCCCAGCAGCCGAGCTCTCACCGGGTGTTTATGGGATGTGATCACTGCATTGTGCCAAATGCAGCGTCACAAAATGTCATTATTTAGGGAATGGCTTAGTGGGGGCTTGGCAGTGCTGGGTTAACGGCTGGGCCTGATGATTCCAGAGGTCTTTTCCAACCTAAATGATCCTATGAAAATTCCAGTTATTGGTAAAATAATAGCAGAATTGTCTTACTGCAAGTTACTGGGCTATGGATCACTTTGGAAAAACTTTAATCAACTGAAGCAGCAGGACAATAAAATCTTCTTTGAGAATTGGCCCTGAAGGAAAGATCAGCCTTGTGACCTTGGCTCCAAGGAAATGTAATTTTACCTTTGCCTTCCTAAGGACCTCAGTTCTACCTGTGATGTGCTTAGGCTCTGTGTTTGGATTTGATGTGAATTATTTCTTTGCCTTTGGGAAATCCATCGGATTCTTAAAGATATTTAGGGGCCTAATTCCAGCAGCTGTTTCATCAATATTTGTACAGCTTCAATGGCTTAAATTGTGTTTGCCTCTCTTTCTAAAAACTTTCTCCATTTTTATTTTCCTCCAGACTGAGCAAAAACATTTAAATTGTTTAAATAACTGCAAAACTTGGGTTAAGGATACCAGAATGTCTAAAACTCTAGAAAATCAAAGCCAGGCCTAAAATAGAATCCCACCATATTCAATGCAACAGGGTGTGTCGTATTTCCCTCCCTTCCACGCTTCTTTAACATTGTCATTTATGCAATATCTGCACCAAACATATGATTTATATATTTAATATGTACAGTAAACAGATACAATAAATGTAGAATATGGCTTCAGCCAGGATTTCCATAGAAACATCTGGGAATATTATGCTGTCCACATGCCAATAAGAGCACAGATCTTTTTACATTATTATTTAATGTCAAAATTTACTTTCAAAGAGAAATTAGAATTGGAATTTATGTCATATTAAAAACAGTCTTTCTAACTGCACTTAGACACCTGAATATTAAACCACCCTTTTGTTATCACAATGAGATTCTGTTGGATCACTTTTGGGCTGGAAATGTCTTTTCTTCCCTTATAGCCACTAGCAAAATATTTACAATAATCAGCAAAACTTCCACGAGACAAAAGCCCAGAACAAAACCCTTCTGTACACACTTCCTCTCATTTCCAAGTGGAAATCAGAGCCTTTAATGTTACTTTAACACGTGTTAATCATATCATTAATGTTATGACTGACAGACAGAAATTAGTTTAATGGAGAGTTCAGGGTTCTTAAATCAAGACAGGCTTTTGGGTTCTCATGATTAATAGAGCAATACCCCGGCCACATGTGCTCGAGCTGCAAAGGAAGATGGATAATGAGCTCCTGCATCCGCTGAAGGAATTTTAAAACCTACGGTGGACTACATTCCAATGAGAGCACATTACACTGGAATTAATGCAGGATCATTTGTCTGTCACAGGCTGTGTTCAAAGGAAAAGTGCGGAGACTGAGCAGGGGTATTCACACCTCCGACTGTGGGAGGGCTAATGAGGTGTGGGATGAATGGGGGAGAAAAGAGAAAGCACCACTTGACAGAGATTTCCTTCCAGGCCCAAAGGGCTGCTTGATGACACGCCAGACTTTCCTGGTTTGTGCAGTGTCCACCTGACAAATCCCAGCTCCTCACCACGCCAGGCCTCACTGGAAGGAGCATGGCTGCATATTCCTGCTCAATTCTTGCAAGCAATTCTTATCAGACAGACACTGACACCCTGGTCTCACAGAATCCAGACTGGTTTGGGTTGGGAGGGATCTCAAAGCCCAGCCAGTACCACCCTCTGCCATGGGCAGGGACACCTTCCACTAGCCCAGGTGGCTCCAACCTGGCCTTGGTTCCTTCCAAGGATCCAGGGGCAGCCACAGCTTCTCTGGGCACCCTGTGCCAGGGCCTCCCCACCCTCACAGGGAGGAATTACTGTCCAACATCCCATCTAACCCTGCCCTCTGGCAGTTGAAATAATGCACTATTTTCCTCCTACCATCATTTCTCCAATTTCTCCTGTAATTTGCTTAATTCTTTGTCAAATTACACAGTCTTTACAGAATTTATGGTGTTGGTGATGTTGCAATTCTCCAGGGAAACAGCAGGATTGGTAATCTTGGCTCTCCAGAGAGAAAACACAGCCTGGGAATGGTTTTGAGCAGCTCTGTAGTGATGTACTACCAATGACCTGGGGGAATTACAGGTGTAATGTGGTCTGGATGACCTGAGCTGAGTTAGGAAACATTAATTACAGGCATTGAGGCAGTAAATTAGTTTATACACCTTGCTAGTTTTGTACAAAGAGTAATTGTTCTCTGTGTATGTTGCAAAGATGCAAGTCCGAAACATACCTCATATTTTTGGCAATATGAATTGTGCATTTGTCCAAAACCAGATCAATATGTGAAGTGTTTATTTTCTAATGATAATTTTCTTCTATTCCTCCTCATTTTCTTATTTTTCTTAGTGATTTTAAGATCCTTATACTGCTTCCTTTAGCTGGGAATTATGTGATTCTTATCCTATATACTTCTGGCTCATTCAGACAAAAAGCAGTGTTTTAATTATTTTCTCAAGTCAGAGGCTTAAGACGAAATCTTTAGCTTGTAATATGTTACATAATTATTAGGAAGCCACTAAAGACCAGAAATGATAGACTGTATTTCAGCAGATAAGCAAGTAGTAAAATAAAATGAAATGAAATTAAATAAAATTAATAAATGAATCAAGTAAAATAGCCTGTAAAGTGACTTAAAATGTGACCCAAGAAAGTCCTGGTTTTGTGTAAAAAGGAAATGCAGCCAAGTATTTTCTTTGAGATGCAACACTGATTGTGTAGTGGAAAGTTACACAAAGTGTGTCAAACTCAAAATAAAAATTCAGGGGTTTTTTAAGAATTCATCTTAATAGCGTATAACTAATTTAGTAAGAAGAAGAAAAAAGAATCCTCCATTAAAAGTAATCATTAGTGAACGTTTCTGTCTTGAAACAAGAGTGTGAGAAGGGAAGGAAAACTTGAGGACAAGTCAGTTACTTCCTACACCAACTCCTAGTAATGAGATATAATTGCTGGAATTACAGGAACAGCACGCAGGGAAGCTCCCTGTGAGTCACCAGCCCCAGATGCAATGAGTTTGGCTCCCAAATAATGAAATTTGGGTACAATGAACACCATATTTGGTGAGCTTTTCACGTTACGTGAAAGATGTTGATCCATCCAGTGAAGGGTGTAGCTCACATCCTCAGCATTTGGCTGCAGCTCGGGTGGAACACAGAGCAAACCTGGTGACAAAGTGACAGTGACACTGCTCAGCTTGCCTGATCTCTATTAGCTTTTGAAAGCCCCAAACCCTCCACCCTGCTAAGAGTTTAGATAGAAAGGGGAGAAGTCCCTGACAACTGCAATAAGACAATTACAGACTAACTCACCTTCAGGGGAAGTGTTTTTGTACCTTCTAATTGGAGATTTAGTTAAGATCTGAATCAAGAGGGTTTATATTCCTTCTGCATATTCTATTTTAATTGCTTTTTACGGGCTGGCTGGAAGTGCCACCAGGTATAGAGCTATAATTTGAAGATATTATAAATTTTCCTTTGGGAAGTGGAAAAAGCCAGCAGCAGAGAGGAGCAGAGAGAAGGCAGTGCTCCAAAGGAACTGCCTCCATTCAGGCAGGTGCCTCTGGGAATTCAGTGCATTGCTGCTTTTGCCCATTTTAAACTCGTCCCTTTGTTCAATTAGTGGAAGGTGCATTTTCCCTTCTTTTCCCTCATTTTCTGTGATCAGCTGAGAGAGAGCACCTTAAAGAACTGTTAAGGCCAAAAATGTACCTTGGGCTTCATGCAAATGAGAACTGGGCTCTGCATTTTAATGAGTGATGCCTGCAAATTTTGTTCTTGCTCATTAGCTGGAAGATGTGTCAAGTTGTGCAAGTGCAATGGACACTGACAGCAAATGAGGTCCAGGGGGCTTGGGGGCTGCATCTCTATTTCCCAGTGTTTTAGTTACTCTTCCCAGCCTCTGCTATGATACAGCAGTGATGATACCAGCCAGGCTTGGCAGAAATTACTGTAAAGGCTGTAACTTTTTATAATGAATCCCAAGTCCTTACCAGAGGTTGTAATCACGTCCTTAGTACCTCCACAGCCCCTCATAAAAAAACATTCCGCACCGAGTTGTTCTCTATTAAATTGGTAGACAATCTTTTATTAAAACAGTCTGAAAGCTTCCTGGAAAGATTAAAATGAAATAGTGAGGTAAGTTTCAATCCTGGGCTGTTGGTAAGGTCACAGTTTGGGAGGATAACCCGTTTTACAGGCAGGTGCAGCGCTGAGGGAGGGAGCCTGTAACAGCGTTAGTGCTGTACAACCCACAGTGCCTCATAAGAGAGTTTGGTGTGCCTCAGCAAAAATTCATTCCAGAAGAATTCAATCACTTCTTGGGAGAACTTTCTGATGTGAGAAAATAATTGAGTGCTTGACATCCAGCTTCAGAGGTCAGCCACTGAAAAGGCAATATCTTGGCAATAAATTGGGATGAAATTGTTGAATTTGAGTTGCGAGGCGACTTTGCGGTTTTGTGGAGCAGATGGTTCGGGCGATGTGGGGTTTGGGGAGTGCTTTCCACTTGGAAAATAGCACACCAAAAGCAAATATTTGTGCGGGTTTTCCCATCCTGGTAGGTTTTAAATTAACCATTTCAGACAGACCTGAGCAATCCAGAAGCAGGAGCTCCTGAGCTGGAGCTTCGCTCAAGACAGGACACACCTGCTTTTTTTAATTAATCCTGTTGGTCCACAACTTTGTGTGCTTTTTCCATAGGGAAAGAAATGGGTCTAATAAAAAATATTATCTCCTTCTCACAGTGTGACTTATTATACACTCAGAAATGGTTATGGCTATGGAATCATAGACCCATTAAATTTGGAAAAGACCTCCAAGATCATCAAGTCCTACCTTCGACCGATCGCTACCTGCCCCATAAACCATGTTGTGAAGTCCCACATCTACTCAGTTTTAGAACACTTCCATGGACGGCGACTCCACCCCTTCCCTGGACACTCTCTTCCAGTGCTTGACCAGCCTTTCAGTGAAGAAATTTCCCCTAATACCCATCCTGAACCTCCCCTAGTGCAACCTGAGGCCTTTCACCTTGTCCTACCACTGGTTACCTGGGAAAAGAGCCCAACTCCCCCCTTGCCATAGGGAGCTGGAAAAGCACCTGCACTAATTCAATTGCAGGTGTTATCTGTTCTAATTCCAGTGTTATCTTGATTGATGAGTTGGCAGAAAAAAGTCTTAGTAATCAGGTATTTTATAGGATTTCTCCAGTGACATTTTAAACAAATGGTGTTGCAGACCCCTCCACACAACTAGCAGCTTTAGCATCTTCCTTTGGTAGGTTTCCGTATTTTATTTTATTTTGTTCCTTCTTCGGAAGGGAACAAATAAAAGATTCGGTAATTTTTATTTACAGTGGGATTTCTACCCACCTAGTTACAATCCTAGAGCAAACCAATATTCTCCAGTCTGCCCAGTGCCCTGTTGCCCAACCAAATTGTGGAAGAGAGATAATACTTCTTTATATAAGTGAAATATCACATATGTCCTGCTCACAGGCAGTTTCAATCCTACTCTGCAGAGGTCCAGAAGGGGGAAAAGCATGTTTGTGTCTGCATCCTGCCACAGGGGAGGTATTCAGGTGTGTTTGACACTGCTATTAGGAAGCCAAAAAAAAGCAACAGTATGTTGTTTTTCTATATTCTAAAAGCCCTGGAAGTAAGGAATAAAGGAATTTGCTTTTGCAAAGTGCCTTTTTACATGTGCCAATCATGATGGAAAAAAGGGGCAGCAGTTTTAAACTAAGAGAGGGAAGATTTAGATGGGATATTGGGAAGGAATTGTGCCCTGTGAGGGTGGGAAGGCCCTGGCACAGGTTGCCCAGAGAAGCTGGGGCTGCCCCTGGATCCCTGGCAGTGTCCAGGGCCAGGCTGGACAGGGCTTGGAGCACCCTGGGCTAGTGGAAGGTGTCCCTGCCCATGGCAGGGGTAGCACTGGATGGGCTTTATGGTCCCTTCCAACCCAAACCATTCCATGATTCTATGATGAAACCAAAACATCAGCACAGATTCTGAATTATGAAAGGCCATAATCACACAGATCAGGGAAATATTCCTAAAAAATCCATCTAGGATATGAAGAATATTTAATCAATGGAAATATTTCACAGGTCCAGAAAGGTGATCCTGTTCTTTCAGGAAAAAATGTGTTTATGGCTCTTTTGAGTCCAATTTTTCTGGTTTTTTTAGACCCTTAGAGGATAAACTGACATGGGAAATTTGAGCATTTGCTAGTCCAACAGTGCAGCTTTGATATCTGGTGAATGTGAGATTATAATTTCCCCCTTTTTTTTTTCTATTATTGCTTCCCGTGCCTGTCATGAAGTCTTCATTAATCCTTACCCACTTTTAAATGTAAATTTGGACTGGATGGCTGCAATAATGCCATGTGTGGTTTGGGTTTTTATCTATTCCACTCCTTAAAGCAAATCCTTTGCCTTTTCTGGAAAAGATCATACATTTCATTTTCTTAACCTTAACCAGAAGAGGCTGTTTCTTCTCCTTTGGGATTAGAGTAACATTCAGCGTTGACACCTGTGACTTTTTTCTTGCAACTCCCACTGTGAAAACAGCCAGGGAGAACAATGTGAAAAGCCCTTTTTTTCTTTTAAGAACCCTCAATTATTTTCCATGGCATTTCAAGAATCCTGGTATTCAACTTTCAAAGCTTGCTGTAGAATCCAAACCCAGAAGCTATCAGTGCAAATACCACATCTAATTTCCCTATCACATTCACCTCAGCACAGGAAATCAATCCACCAGGAAGGGGAAGATTCGAAAATAGACGGCAGTGGCAATCCAATAAAAACCACAAATCAACAGGGGGAAACACCCCGTGTCAAGTGCGGATTTTCGGATTTACTAAATACATATAAACAAACCTGCACTGTGATTTGGGTGGCACTGTGACCACAACTTCCGGGGTTTCACAGCATATAAATTCAAAACTGGGAAGAGGAAAGAGAAAAAAAAATAGTAAAAAAAAAAAATTACCCAAAATTGTTGAAATCACTGGGAATAATAATAATAATCACTGTGTTTTTATCAGGCTGGTAAATTTTTAAAAACCTAATTAATAAAAATATCCTGGTAACTACATTTTGAATGTTGTTCCCAAAGGTTTTTTGGGTAGCAGAGTTGCTGGGGGCTTTCTTTGTTTGTCTGCTTTTTGCTCAAGAAATCCACAGTATCCTAAAGAGTCCTCCAAGGATTCAATAATGCAGACAGTTTCTGCTCCAAGTACTTCCAGCAATTGTTGGCATCTTTTAGGACTGTCTGGCTGGAATTTATTAACATATATAGCCAGAGCTCTCTCCTCTATTGAAAGGCAATATAACACACGTTCCCTGACAGATTAAAGCAAGCTGCACTATAAATTGTGCAGATTGAGCCCTCTTACATGGCTTATCCTAATCATAGCTCTGCCATTTGCTTCTCATGACAGGATAAAAATAAAAGTACCATAAAACTAAAATAAAATAGACAGTCTGCCATTCCTCCTTTAGAAAACATTTGTCAGAATCTCTTCAAAAATAATTGGGAAGAAAATGTGCTGAATTCCACAATCTATTGAGTCATTTTTAAAGCTCATCCAGGCATGTTAAAAGGCTGCATTCTTTATATCAGCTAGCTTGGGAGAGAATGTATTTTACATTGTCAAAACCCTTTCAGAGTTTGCTTTTTTTCACCCTTAAGAATAAGTTTCCCCTGACTTTAAACTTAAATATTTATCCAGTGAGCAAGAAACAGTGAAACATTTAGGTTCACTCACCATGCCAGCCTTCAGTGATCTAAAACCCTGCTTTCCCCTGCAATTTTTCTATAGTCTCACAATTTACTTCTTTTTTTCCCTTTCTGCAGCGTCTGCATTTGAACTGCTGCTGCTAAGGAAAGCAGTGTGAAAGTGTTTTTTTGCTAGAGATATAGATGTTGAAAAGGCAGTTTATGGCATATTCTTCAGCCCTTTTTAAAGAGAATTCTGAAACCTGAACTCTTCTGGCACCTTCAGCAAGGGCAGCTGCTTCCCTTCTTGGTAAGGAAATGGTCACCCTGCAAAGGATGAGTTCTGGAAACTAGGTATTCAGCTGTAATCACAAAGACTGACATCTGGGAGGTGCTGTGACAGTGCAGTGACACGGGGAGACAGAAATATTTAAAATAAGGATTGGTTTAAATATCTCTTCATAGAGCTGGGGTGATAGGGAAAGAGGCCAGCTCCAAAACTGCCTGTTTGTGGCACCAGTGGAGAAGGTGCACGGTTCCCCCTCAGCTCTGAGCACACCACACGAGATGAGGAATGGAGGTTGTCCCAAGTGACCTCAGGTCAGTGCAGCAAGGCCATGGAATGGGGACAGAACGATTCCCGGCCTCAATGTCCTCCTTTGTGTTCTTCCTTACCAAAATGAAATAAAGGTATTCTTAGCAAAGGACAAAAAGCACGAGGTGTGAGACATTACTCCTGCAAAGGAAAGATTGTGACATCTACTTAAAGACATGGAGATTTAGATGGAATATTGGGGAGAAATCATTCCTTGTGAGGGTGGGGAGGCCCCAGCACAGGGTGCCCAGAGAAGCTGTGGCTGCCCTTGGTTCCGTGGAAGTGTCCAAGGCAAGGCTGGAAGGGGCTTGGAGCAACCTGGGCTAGTGGAAGGTGTCCCTGCCCGTGGCACAGGATGAGCCTTAAGGTCTTTTCTACCCCAAAGCATTCCATGACGCCATGACAGCTACAATACAGTTATTCTGTGTCTGATAGAGAAAGCAACAAATGAAACAGCTTTGTTTTGCATACACAGGGACTTTTCAAGGGCCAAGAGTGACTAACTGCTTGAGAGATCACGGACAGGTGTCCTTGTTCAGGATTTCAGGCTACATTCATTAATCCTGTTTTTGGAAAAACTTAAGCACTACCAGCACTTTTGTAAGGTTTTCTGATCAAAAAGGTCCAGTTTTCTCAGCCACACAGAATTCATTTAAAGAATAACTTACATCAACTCCTTGAGCCATTTTCATGGCACTTCAGTTGCTGCTTTGT
>VZRQ01002568.1:0-35893 GCA_013397975.1 Machaerirhynchus nigripectus
CTGCTTCCCCAACGTGGAAATCCAGCCGCTGGACTTTACAGAACTCTTTTCTGGAACACCTCTGGCAGAGTGGTACTTGCAGCCCCAGAGGCAGAAGGAGCCTCATTTGTTAGCCGTCCTCTCTGACGCGTGCAGGATTGTCCTCATGTGGAAATTTGGTGGCATCTACCTGGATACAGACTTCATTGTGCTGAAGAACTTACAGAACCTCACCAATGCCCTTGGGATCCAGGGTGATGAGGTACTGAATGGGGCCTTCCTGTCCTTTAAGCCCAAGCACAAATTCATCGAGCTTTGCATGCAGGACTTTGTGCAGAACTACAATGGCTGGGTCTGGGGGCACCAGGGCCCAGAGCTCCTAACTCGTGTCTTCAAGAAATGGTGCTCCCTCAGGACTATCAAGAGCATGAGCTGCAAAGGTGTGAGCGCTCTTGCCCCAGAAGCTGTCTATCCTGTTCCCTGGCAGGACTGGAAGAAGCTGTTTGAGGCAGTCAGTGCCTTGGAGCTCCACAAACTCCTTAAGAACACCTATGCAGTGCACATATGGAACAAGCTGAGCCATGGGACCAAGTTAGAGATCCCCTCCCAGGCTCTGCTGGCTCAGCTCTATTCCCAGTTCTGCCCTGCCACCTACACAAAGATGAAACAGGACTCTGAAGAGTGGTCAAGGCGCGCAGTGTGACCGGTGGGCCCTTGGCTACAGGGATGTTCCCCAGACTGAAGGAAACCGAGTGCCTTTGTCTTTCCCCAGAGTTGGCTTCTAGTCCCCAGAGCAGGTGTTGTGTGTGACAGCTCTGTGGTTTTGTACCGTTCTGGTATCTGCCTCAGATCCTTTGTGTTTAACATTTATAGCAGAACCTGTACGTTCAGCCTCTCTTGCTTTCCTTCAGGGCCAGAGGAATGTTCATCAGCATCTCTCAGTTGGTCCTCTCCTCATTTTCTCCAATGGATCCTCGTGTGTATCCGGGTCTGAGCAGCCTCTTGTGATGTTTCAACGGCTGTAGGAACCCCTGCCTTGCTCTCTGTAGTATTTGAAAATTTCACAGAATATTCTGAGTCAGAAGGGACCCACAATGATCACTGAGTCCATCCCCAGGCCCTGGGAGGTGACAGGACACCCCAGCAATCGCAACCTGTGCATGAGAGCATTGTCCTTGGGGCTGTGACCATTCCCTGGCTAGCCTGTTCAGTGCCCCACCACCCTCTGGGAGGAGAACCTTTTCCTGATATCCACCCTAACCCTCCCCTGACACAGCTCCAGCCATTCCCTTAGGTCCTGTCCCTGGTCACACAGAGCAGAGATCGGGCCCTGCCCCTCCTCTTCCCCTCCTGAGGAAGCTGCAGAACTGCTGTGAGCTCTGACCTCAGTCTCCTCCAGCTGAACAGACCAAGTGCCCTCAGCTGCTCCTCATGTGGCTTCCCCTCCAGGCCCTTCACCATCTCTAAAACCCTACTTTGGGCACTCTCTAACAGCTTTAGGTCTTTCTTATATTGTGGCACCCAAAACCACACACATTATTCAAGGTGAGACCGCCCTAGCCCAGAGCAGAGCAGGACAATCCCTCCCTGGCCCGGTCGGCGATGGTGGGCCTGGTGCCCCCAGGACAGGGATGTCCCTCCTGGCTCCAGACCACTGGTGACTCATGTCCAACTGGCCATCGACCAGGACCCCCAGGGTCCTTTCCACAGGACTGCTCTCCAGCCTCTCATTCCCCAGTCTGTCCGTACATCCAGGGCTGTCCCATCCCAGGTGCAGAATCCAGCCCTTGTCTTTGTTAAACTCCACACAGTTGGTGACTGCCCAGCCCTGTCATTTGTCCAGGGCTCTCTGCAGAGCCTTTCTGCCTTCCAGGGAGTCATCAGCTCCTCCCAGTTTTGCATCATCTGCAACCTTACTTAGTATCCCTTCCAGTCCTGCATTCAAGCTGTTTATGAGGATTTTTAAGATAACTGGGCCTAAGATGGCACCCTGTTGAATCCCACAGGTGACAGGCCGCCAGTCTGATGTCACCCCAGTTACTGTCACACTTTGTGCTTGACTGTGAGCAAGTTGCTCACCCATCACATGATGTGTTTATCCAACTGTGGACTGCACACTGAGATAGATGATATCCAAAGCTTTACTGACATCCAAAAAGTTTACATCTACTGACGTTTCTTGATCAGCTGGGTGGGTTACCTTAACGTGAAAAGAAGTTAGTTTTGATAAGCAGGACTTTCTTATAAAGCTATGCTGGCTGTGACCAATGACTGTGTTGTCCTTCAGGTGTTTTTCAATACTTCCCAGAATAATCATCATCATCTCCCTAATTTTACCAGGCACTGGAGTGAGACTGGTAGGCCTGTAGCTTCCATGGTTATCCTTCTTGCCCTCTTTGAAAACTGGGACCTCTCCAAATTCCCAAGACTGTTCAAAAATCATCAAGAGATGCCTTGTGATTACATCAGCCAGCTCTTTATATATTCTCAAAAGATTCCCATCACACCCCATAGATTTATAGGGATCCAGCTGGGGCAGCAGATCCCTCACACCTTCAGGGTTAACTCAGAGTTTATCATTCGCAAAGTCACAGTCCTCTAGCTCAGAGTGCTGGGACCTCCTTAGTCCATCATCAGTGTTGAAGACAGAGGCAAAAAAAGCATTAAACATCTCTACCTTGTCCATGGCCCTGTTTNTAGGCCTGTAGCTTCCAGGGTTATCCTTCTTGCCCTCTTTGAAAACTGGGACCTCTCCAAATTCCCAAGACTGTTCAAAAATCATCAAGAGATGCCTTGTGATTACATCAGCCAGCTCTTTATATATTCTCAAAAGATTCCCATCACACCCCATAGATTTATAGGGATCCAGCTGGGGCAGCAGATCCCTCACACCTTCAGGGTTAACTCAGAGTTTATCATTCGCAAAGTCACAGTCCTCTAGCTCAGAGTGCTGGGACCTCCTTAGTCCATCATCAGTGTTGAAGACAGAGGCAAAAAAAGCATTAAACATCTCTACCTTGTCCATGGCCCTGTTTGTGAGGTGACCATCCTCATCCTGTACTGGGCTGATATCATTTCAGCACTGCTTTTTGCCATTAATGTATTTTGAAAACCCTCTTTTTATTGTCCCCCACACTTCTGGTGGCTTCAATTGCAGTGGAGCTTTGGCCACACGAATTCTCCCCCTACAGTGGTGAGCAGCATCTCCATATTCCTTCCACATCGCCTGACCTTGCTTCCACTGGGCACGCACCTTCCTTTTTCACCTTATCTCCAAAAGAAGATTCCTGTTCAGCCAAGGNACCTCCTTAGTCCATCATCAGTGTTGAAGACAGAGGCAAAAAAGCATTAAACATCTCTACCTTGTCCATGGCCCTGTTTGTGAGGTGACCATCCTCATCCTGTACTGGGCTGATATCATTTCAGCACTGCTTTTTGCCATTAATTTATTTTGAAAACCCTCTTTTTATTGTCCCCCACACTTCTGGTGGCTTCAATTGCAGTGGAGCTTTGGCCACACGAATTCTCCCCCTACAGTGGTGAGCAGCATCTCCATATTCCTTCCACATCGCCTGACCTTGCTTCCACTGGGCACGCACCTTCCTTTTTCACCTTATCTCCAAAAGAAGATTCCTGTTCAGCCAAGGTAGCCTTCCACCTCATCTTGTTGACTTCTGATTTTTAGGTATTGCCTGC
This sequence comes from Machaerirhynchus nigripectus, assembly GCA_013397975.1. Classification (NCBI taxonomy): domain Eukaryota; kingdom Metazoa; phylum Chordata; class Aves; order Passeriformes; family Dicruridae; genus Machaerirhynchus; species Machaerirhynchus nigripectus. The sequence continues at coordinate 3,676 of VZRQ01002568.1, forward strand.
TCCTGTGCCCTCAGGAGCTGGTGCTTAAAAAGTGACCAGCACTGATGGACCTCAGGACCTTCAAAAGCATTTTCCCAGGGACTTTAATTACTGGTTCCCTGAGCAGCCTGAAGTCTGCTCTTCCCATGTCCAGGGTTGAAGTTTTGCTGGCACTTTTCCTCCTGTCACCAAAGATTTTAAACTTGATGGCTTCATGGTCGCTATGGCCAAGACAGTCACCAATCTCAACTCAAGAGGATCACAAGATCCTCTCTGTTGACAAGCAACAAATCAAGGAGGGCATCTTTCCAAGTTAGCTCTCTTAGTACCTGTACCATGAAGTTGTCATCCAGGTGTTTCAGGAATACAGAGGGAGTGTATGAAAACTGTGTTAAGAAACAAAACATTTTAAGGCCTGCTATGGATCTGATGACCATCTCCGCATCTGAATATGTTCCCTGTGTGTCCAGGTCATTGTATTGTAATAATGCATTTGAAACTAACCTCTTACGGAATGAGGAGAGGAGACTAAAACATCCTGGGGTTCTGCCTGTGCCAAAGAAAAGCTTCTGTCTGGAAGGTAAAGTGTCTGTAATGTGTGGTTATTGCTCTTTTAGTTACGCAGTGACTAACAAATAAAAAAAATACGTATATCAGTTTTAATACAACCTTTTCCTAAATGCCATTATTTGCTGAACAGTACAGTGCTACCATGCACAAGGAAGACTGATGTAAGTTAGATGTAAATTTAATGTGAGCAGGAGCATGTTTCATGGTTTCTCAGACAGTGTCACAGCACATTACTGATTGAACGCTCCATTGCAGACCAAAAGAGAGGGAGTCATCAATTTTTACTTGAAATGAGTTGTATAAAACAACAAACTAACATTACTGTCTGGTCCTGTCCACCCCCCATCCATTCTTCCTCTCTCCAACACTCCTCCTTTGCCCTGATTTAAAAAGAAATGTTTGCTGCTCACTCTACTAGTCTTCACTAGTGGTGCTGAGCAGTACTGGATATGCTGTTCCAATGTGGTGCCCATGGCGCCAGACAACCACCTGTAGCTCATACTCGTCTATCTTCACTGTTTCACGTGTGACTCTCTCTTCAGACAGCAGGAAAATGACTGTGTAAAGGGCAAATTCGAACTCCGGGCTGACACCAATAAAGGTGCTTCCAACTGGCTTGACTGAGCCCTTCCAGCTGAACTGGATGCTCAGAACGTGGTCATCTTCGTCAGGCTGAAAGCGTAAATGAAACAACAGAATAATCTCCAACACAGCTGTGACTGGACAGATAGAAATTCTGATTCCAGATTTTTGAGAGCTTTGTAAGATTTCAGTCATCCTTTGTGTGCCTCGGTGCTATAGCTGGAGCAGAGTCTTTTCCCTGACGTCTGGAGCATACATGACCATTTATCCCAACTAAGCCTCAGCAGTGTTGCAATTCTGTAAACACGAGCACTATTTTCTAAATTAGTTTTTGCAAACAAAAGAAGCTGGAAGGCACGCTGGTATTCATTCTGCCTATACACAGTTATATACTGTATATACTTACTACTGTTCAAAACACTGAGCCTATGATTGCATCATTACACCTGTTTCATTACAACTTTTATCTCTGGATCCATTTGTCTTACTTGCAAAGGCCCTCAAAGGCTTGTTCTTACCCTGGTTTTGTTCTTCCGAGCCACGTATCCCTTGTAATCAATCTGGTTGTGCTTTTCCTGAAGGTAAAATTGCACCCAGTTGTGCAAACCTAAGATCTCTTTACCACGCCTTGTTTCTCCAACAAAAACATGTTCAAAACCACAAGAATCAGGCCTGTAATGAAGAAGAAAAAAAGAAAAAAATATATAGGTCTTTCATATGTTTCATAGAGCCATAGAATGGGTTGGGTTGGAAGGGACATTAAAGCTCATCTCGTTCCAACCTCCTGCCATGGGCAGGGAGGCCTTCCCCTATCCCAGGTTGCTCAGAGCCCCATCCAACCTGGCCTTAGACACTTCCAGGGATGGTGCAGCCACAGCTTCTCTGGGCAACCTGTGCCAGGGCCTCCCCACCCTCACAGGGAACAATTTCTTCCTCATATCCAACCTAACCCTGCTCTCTGTCAGTCTAAAGCATTCTTCGAGTTCTATGTGTAACAGATGGCACTCAGGCTTATATTTACCTAAATCAGAATAGCACAGAGGTTTTCAGTGCCCGTACCCATCAAACATACCTGTCTCCCTCTTTCCTGGCATAGAGCTGGAACCAGATGTCATAAAGCTGATGCTTGAAATCAGCAAGGTTTGGCTTTGCTAGGTTTTTTTTCAGCAGATAGTCATGAGCTAGCTGAAGGATAGAAAAGCAAGATACATACACAGTTTACTTTTTATTTCAAAGTTTTCAGCAACAAAAAAGATCTGTGTTACTCACTCTCATGACTTCTGTTGCTAAGATCGCATCAAGGAAACAATTGTTTTCAACTATTTCTTCTGGAGTCACTACTTCTGCTACACCAGTTGATGCCTCATAGTTGTCCAATAAGGAAATAAAGGCTGCAGAAAAAGAGAAACTTTCAGTCTGCTCATATGCCTGATCCAGGCATTAGAGTGCCATCATAAAAAGTCACCATAGAATATGCCTTGAAAGCCCTTAGAGACAGCCATTCCTTCATATGTCAGATTCCACTCTCAGGTACACTGTTAGGTGTAGGCCTCCAGGTGACTCAAGGCCAGATCACTGCTGTACTTTCTAAAGATCCTTTGAAAGATAAACAGCTACTGAGCTTCCTTACGGAGCCGAGTGCTGAAGTAATAATGACCTTCTACCACAACAAATCATATCTGACCACAATTACAGACACAGGTTTAGGACCTTGAGCTATACTGGCACAAGGCTTTGTGGGCATTATTTCAGTACAGGAATAACAGAGCATAAACCTATATGTCTTGAGCTTGAGAAAAATTAGGGAAGGAAACATACACTCATAGACTTGGCTGAAGTATAACCCCCAACAGAAATGCAAGAACTAGCTGTGGGTCTAATACTATCTAGAAGGGCTTGGAAGCTGTGAGTAAAGGAGTAAAGATGAATTTGGTGTGTTTTTCAACACACAGAATCATAGAGTACTTTGGGTGGGAAGAAACCTTAAATATCATCCAGTTCAAACTCCCTGCCATGGGCAGGGAGGCCTTCCACTATCCCAGGTTGCTCAGAGCCCCATCCAACCTGGCCTTGGACACTGCCAGGGATGGGGCAGCCACAGCTTCTCTGGACATACTGTTCACTACTGTGTCTCAACTGCCCTCACAGGAAAGAATTTCTTTCTAAATCCTAATCTTAACCTCCTCTCTCTCAGTTTGAAGCCATTCCCCCTTGTCCTGTCACCCTTGTCAAGAGTCTCCATCTTTCCTGTGGGCCCCCTTCAGGTACTGGGAAGGCCACAGTGAGGTCACCNTGCAGCCCTGCAGGGGGGGCTCAGCAGAGCGGGGCAGAGGGGCAGAATCCCCCCTCCCCTGCTGCCCTGGGGCTCTGGGCTCAGCCCAGCACCGGGGGGTTCTGGGTCCCAGCGCACACGGCCGGGGCAGGGCCAGCTCTCACCCACAGCACCCCCAGGTCCTTCTGCCAGGGCTGCTCCATCTGCTCTTCCCCAGCCTGGATTGATCCCAGGGGTTGTCCTGACCCTGGCGCAGCACCAGCACTTGGTCTTTTTAAACTCTGTGAGATTACCTTGGGCCACTTCTTGAGCTTGTGGTAAGTGTCTCATCCCTTTTACTTTGTAGTAGAAGAGCCAGAGAATTTAGATTTTGCCTAAGGCACAAAAGGATGTTCCTCCTGAGGCTCAGGTACAGGCACCCTCCATGCAACTGTTACGAAAGCTCCCTTCAAATGACCTGCAGCCTGATGATCCTCACCACCATTCAAAGTTATATTTTAGGCAAACACATCAAAACCGACACAGACTTTTTATATCACATCCACCATTAACAAAAGAGCAGGTCTCACTTGCAAAAGTTTTTATGCTCTTCAGGTGTTCCTCATTTACATTGTGAAACAGATGTCTGGCTGCGTTGTCCTGGACAGCACTGTCACCTTGCTGTGCTGGACCTGCTTTTCCCTAGGAAAAACACCGGAGGAAAACAATGTAAAGAGTAAGATGTCCTTAGAGGAGACAGTGCCTGCCTTTGTAATAATCAAACCAAACTCCATAATGCTATCAGGATTCTTTGCTAGGAATTGTCTTCCTATGAAACAAGAGAAGACATTACACAACTGCCAGCATAAAGAAAAAAGACAATCTCTGACACTGTAAGAGCCTGAAATTTCTCTATTGACACAGAGATTATTGTGATGGCCCATGTGATAGTTCAGTTCTGCTCAGTAACCAGCTGTGCTATTATACATCACAAATGGTAAACAGAAGTAATGTAGAGCAAGGGCTCCCTCCCACCACAAATAAATTAAAAGGAGATTTGGGTTCCTTCTGTCTTTGCAGTTGTAAGGAGGCTTTCCTGATAGTTTTCAAATTTCTATTTCATAAAGGGCATTCTCAAGGAAAGAAGATAGAAGATGAGCAGCAGCTTGTTAACACGGACAAGGGGTACCTAGAGCCTTGTTCTGACAAATGGAGAAACCATATGGGAGAAGTTTTTCCCACACGCATTTTAGCTTGAGGTAGGTACCACTATTTCGAGTCTATCAGCAACAGAAAATTATCTGTTATAATATGAAGCAAGATTGGGATAAAGTGTTTGAGTAACATCAGAATAAAGTGAATTCTTGTGTGAGTACAAAACTGGATTGTGAATATTCTGGCCTGTTGCAATTTGTGGCCAAAACACATGGTCATGTTTGCACTGCACTGAGCTAGCAAGGAGTGAAATGGCTGCTTATCAAATCTCTCACTCATGCCTCACAGTTCCCTGGGACTGGAAGCAACAGTCCTGAAATCTTCTTCACCCACCCCTCTGTGCTACTCCCTGCTCTCCCACAGAAACCCAGGAATTTCTCAAATTCCTCCCTTATTCCCCTAGGAATGACTTGGGACCTATCTCCCTTTCTCCCTTGCTGCAAGTCACCCAGAACACACACAAGCTGTCATTCACACACTGAAACACCCAGGGTGGAGCAGGATGTCTCTAGTGCTGCTCAAAGTGTGGTTAACACTGAATTCAGACTCTATTTCTCAAGGTGTCATCTTGTTGGGTCTTGAAAACCTCCAGAGATGGGGATTTCACAGCTTCTCCAGGCATCCTGTTCCTTTTGTCGTTGTTGAATTTCATGATGTTCCTTCCTTAGCCTGTTCCTCCATCCTGCCTGTGTCCAGTGGAAGAGAAGCCATGCACCTGAGCATACCAACCTCCTCTCCACAGTTTGCTGTCACCTGCAAAACTGGAAGGGTTGCATGCTAGTTCCTCCTCCAGCTCACAGAGAGAGAGAAGAAATATTACAGGACCCAAGACAGACACCTGAGAGACTCCACTTGTAGCCAAAGTCCAAGTAAGTGTGAAGCACTTGTGTTCTCTGTACTGTTCCCTCTCCTAAGGGATGCTTTCCTCACTGGACACAACAAAGGACATGCACCTCTTTTAGCAGAAGACACTTTGGCAGGCACTTTTCCTGCAGCACCACACTGCCCTTAATCCTGACTTGGCAATTGGTTACCTGCACATCAATTGTGTAGTCTTTCCCAGGCCTAAGGCGGTGAACATCTGCATCCCACATCTCATTGAAAAGCTTAGAAAGTTCACGATTTAAGGCCTTCCTGTCAAGAAATACAGAGGAATATATGTGTTTAAAAAAGGCATGTGCTGTTATTTCTGCAAGTCACTTCTAGAGTCTTCTAATGCCACTCCATGTTCTGGATATCAGCTTGTCATCAAGTTTCTCTTTCTCCCCACACCTTTCTGTCAGTGCTGCTGGAAAAACCACAATGCTTATGATCCATGTTCCTTTATAAAGAATGCAGGTAACCTGTAAGGAAACCTCAGCCTTCCCTAAGGTTAGGTTAGGATCTATTTCAACAAAGTTCTTGTTGATAAGTCTTCCTGTGGTTTTCCATGCAATGAAACAAAAAGCAAGAGGGTGCTGTTTCATTCCTGAGGATTCTGTGCACAAACCAGAGGCAAGCAAGAGATTGTTACTAGCATGCAGCAACACTGCCAACAGAACAGGAAGCAAAGAATTCTCTCTATGATGCTTTTCTAGCAGCAATCTTATAAACTCTTCCTACCCTTTTTCCTTCAAGCGAGATTCCACACAGAATGTTTTCCTTTGCCATGTGATTATCCCAGCATAAAGGCAGTAGTGACAAAGAGTCAGTAAGGTTCTAAACACCAGGTCTGCATACAATAAAAATCCCTCATGCACTGATCTCTGATGCACATACAGACCTACCCAAGCTTCTCCTTCCCTTATTTTTAATGGAGTCTTGTCATGCATAACAGTGTTCAGTTTTCAGAACTCTGTCCATTTGTCTATCAACAAGATTTAGGAAGGGTTGTGTGTTGGTCTTGCATGGCCTGGTTTTCGGTAGCGGGGGGCCACAGAGGTGTATTCTGTGAGAAGTTGCTGGAAGCTTCCACCATGTCTGACAGAGCCAATCCCTGATGGCTCTGAGGATGGACATGCCGCTGGCCAAGGCTGGGCCAATTAGAGATGGTGGTAATGCTTCTGTGATAACGTATTTAAGAAGAAAATCAAAACAAAGTGGGCACAGATTTTTCCTAGCCAGAGAAGAGGAGGAGGTGAGAACATCTGAGGGAAACCAAGGTCAGTGGAGGAGGGGGAGGAGGTGCTCCAGGTGCCGGAGCCAAGATTCCTCTGCAGGCCGTGGTGAAGAGACCATGGTGAAGCAGGTTGTCCCCCTATAGCCCATAGGGGTCCACGGGGGATGCAGAGATCCACCCACAGCCCATGGGGGAGGTGCTCATGCTGGAGCGGGTGGATGCCTGCAGGAGGCTGTGATCCAGTGGGAGACTTGGTGGGGAGAGAGGGCCCTTGCTTCCAGGCTGGAACAGCCTGTCCTTGGAGGACTGCACCCTGTGGAAAGAGAGACCCACGGTGCAGCAGTTTTGGGAGAACTGTGTGCCCATGGGAGGAATTCATGTTGCAGCAGTTTTGGGAGAACTGCTGCTCATGAGGTTTGGAGCCACGCTGGAGAAGTTCGCGGAGAACTGTCTCCTGTGGGAGGGACCCCACGGTCTCACAGAGGAAGGACTCCTCCCTGCGCAGTGGAAGAAGATCTAGGATGACGAACTGACCCAAACCCCCACACCCTGTCTCCCTGCGCTGTCAGTAGGAAGGAGGGAGGGTTTGGGGGTAAAAGATGTTTTTAAGGGCTTATTTTACTTCTCATTATCCTCCTCTGATTTTGTTAGTAATAAATTTACTTTGTACTTCTAAGTTGAGCCTGTTTTGCCCTTGGAGTGTTTTCTCCCGGTCCTTATGTCAACTTATGAACTCTTCATTCATTTTTTTCTCTCCTCTGCCCAGCTGTGGCAGGAGAGGGTGAGGGAGCGACTTCGTGAGTGCCTGGCATTTGGCCAGTGTCAAACCACGACAGATGGTTATTGTGATGAAGCACCCAGAGGTAGCTCCAGTTTCAAGTACATTATGTCCACACTAAGAGGAGACCAGGAAGACAGAGTAGAGGAAAAGAGAAGTGGATTAATCTTTAAATGACTGACAGTGGAATCAATCAGTTACAAACCAGCACATGAATCAAAGCCCAGAGAAGAACCACTTGATAATTTTGAATTCTCCTCCAAAAGAGATGTTTTCCAGAAAAGAAGAAAAGTACAGAAGTCTGTCAACAATTGGCATTTCTTTCAAATAGCTCCTGGGGCAACTTGCCATGATTTTACCAACTGGTTCTCCCAGACTGAACCAAGGCACCTTCAAGCCCAGCTCTGAACCTCTGATTAGTGTTAGTCTTCTCCTTCTATTCCGGCCAGGATGGAGATAACTCGCTGCATCCTCCTGCCAGTGGCAAATTCCATGCTCTCTAGCAGAAAGAGCAAACAAAGACTGTGGCACAGGCACAAGGGCGGGGCAGATAACCGTAACCACTGCAGCTGCCACACCTCAGGCCACCTGTAACCGTGGATCTGAGCTGCTGTGTTCCTCAGCTACGCTGGAGGCACTGACAATCCATTTTCCCTCGGGTTCTCTGGTACTTTGGGATAGTTGTGGATGGGAAATCTACAAGATCACTTGAATTTTTAACTGGTCTTGAACAGGTGTCAATACCTGAAAAAAGGAAAAGGGCTAAAATTTCTAGCGTATAGGAGCCAAAGGATATGTTCACTTCCAGGGTTAAACAGGAGCGTGAAGGAAGATTTGTGCTTGGAACAGGTACTTGCATGGATCTCGCAGTGGAGAAGAAGGAGGCTGTCACAGAGGAGCTTCATTCAGCCCCTGCCCAAACTCCAGGCTCTGCTTGTACCGTAAGTAGAGCTTGTGTCATCACATTATCAACACTGGCTGGGCAGCCCAAACAAGGCCCCTGCTCAATGTCCCAGGGAGCTGCCTCAGAAGCCACCAACAGCAGCAGTTTTATTTATTTCCAGCTATACTTCCATATTCTTTCCAGAGTCTTAAGAAGAGCAAGCCCTTCTCAAAAGAGCTTACAAACCAACACCAAACAGAAAACTGCCCACCTAGCAGCTCAGCTGAAGGCCCAAGGACAGGACTGGTGACTTCACAGAACAGCACCGAAGATGTTTTTCAAACTTCAAGCCTTTACCTTGGACTGCTCTAATTTTTTTGGATCACTTTTGTCCTGGATTCTGGACCCCCCTGCTGTCTGCTCCTCTGCATCAGCTTATCCCGTCTGTTTGAGAACCATCATATTATGTTTAATAGCGTTTTTACTTCGGAAGGAACTACTGATGGTGGAGAGGAGTCTGCTGCCTTCTGAACATCCAAGATACGTGGAATATTCGAGAGGGTGTCAGTTGGGTTTTATTGTAATATTGTGTTCCACAGATACAGTCTTTTATATACATATATTTTCCTATGTGTGTATTTTGGTGAAAGTCACCTATCTAGATCTGTCATCCCTTTAATACCCACTGCTTGTTCTCAGTCTGCTCTTGGCAGATTTGTCCTGTGTTTATAAAGCATTGTAGGGCTCTGTTTGACCTTTCCTCCTTTAGAAATGTTGCGGAACATCACATGAGCTCAAGGTGTCTGCTCAGGAGAGGGTTACAGCAAGCATGTACCTACAGATTTCAATCCTCATTTTTGTTCAACAAATATACTTCTACTAAATGTATGCCTGTATTCAGGAAACTTGTCCCAAAACTGAAATCACTAAATTTTATAAAATAAAAGCCTTTACTCTCCTTTATCTCTGCTAGGTGCTACCACAATATGGCCCTTTCCTCTCCTTTTTGTTGTCCCTTTAGTTTCCAAACAGAGAGAGCACCTGTTCATGCTGTAACTGAAGATTGAAAAAAATATACCCTTGCCAAAGCAAAAAACTTGTCTAGCAACATACACAGTCACCTTGTAAAAACCCTTTCTGGATGGTATTTCTTTAAAAAGGGCCATAAACTTAGCTTACACATACAAGGTGAGGCAACTTCAATGAGAAGATGCCCAACAACTTCATGCAAATCCTTGACACACCAGCATCTAGGTAAGGTTGTCCTGGAAAAGGGTATTGCATATTTATACCCTGGTTTTCAACACAATGGCATGGGTGACTCAAACACAGAGATTTTTATCATCAATTTTCAATCCCCTCCCTATGGTGAAAGCTCTGAGTTGTTAAATTTATGCTTTCACATAGAATTAATTATTTCTGTGCGAGAAGTCTGGCCAAGTGGATTTTGTCCAGTTGGAGCCTTGCTTGGATGTGCTTACGTGAGCAAAGCACCACCCCAGTAACAACACTCAGTCTGCACTTTTAAGAGCTGAGAAAACTTGGGAGAGGCTCTTTGCAATAGTAACTGATGCATCAGCAGTGTGGTTAGAGCAAAAGAATCTAACATCTTCATTTTATTCTTCATTCTACCCAAAACAATGCGCCAAGAAGACTTTATTGCTATAAATCAGAAACTACTCAAGACATGAAGAGAGTTAAAGGTCAGTGGCAAATAATGTGAGCAAGTCAACAGTGTCAGAGCAAGAAAAACGTGTATTGCAAATGTCACATGAAGCCCTGCAAAGGTTTGATTGAACACCTTCTCCAAAGTAAATTTACCTTCAGAAATCCTTTCAACAACATGCAATTTTATACAACCTTTAATCTTTACATAGAGAAGAAAAGGATTTGGAATACCTGATGAGCAGCCATTTACAAGAAGTTTCCAATCATTTAAAAAACTTGGTTCAAATGTTGTGAAATAAATGCAACAGCTTTTATGGCTAACAGAAGATAGAAACAATTCTTTAGATTTTCATCTTATGCCAGTGTCTATGTTTTATATTTGAGTCCAGTGATTTTCTTTTTTTTATTATTTAAAGCCGGTATTTGAAATACCAAAGCATAAATAAGGCAGGTTTTGTACGTGGAAAGGAAAGGGCAGTGCCAAGGGGCAAACATAAGAGTGGAACAATCTGTCAAGGTCCTGGGCAGGCAGCTGACGTTTGACGAACTGATTCTAAGTTACCATCTCTGTTTAAGCACAGTCTGATTTTAGCATTACTTTTATTTTAAGCTAATGGTTCAGCAGCCTCACCAATGTTTTACACTGCAGTGAGTCAGTAAAACAGAACAGAAAGAGGAAGAGGGTTCTTGTTGTGCTGCATGTCATGTAACATTCACCCTTTTGCAGACACATACATCCCATCCCCACTACCCTTCCTGTTAGAGGAGAATTAGTATGATTGTCTCTTACCCACTTGCCATGCCAGGAAGAAGTTTTTCTCTTGGCAAATACTCTGAGCAGGGAGAAGGCAGCCAGGAGCTCAGCAAGCCTCCCGCAGTCCAAAGCACGGAGCTGTGCTCCTCTTACGCTCCTCTTGCCCGCCGAGGACTGTCACTCAGCCTGACAGGAAGGCACAGGAGAGGCAGGAGGTGCCAATTCCCACAAGAGTCTAAGGACAGCACCACAACTCACGCCTCTCTCAGGGCAGGAACACTCACACCGGGAAGTCAGAGGCATCTGTAGCAGGCTGTTGCCTCACCTTATCTTGCATCTTGGGTGATTTGCCAAACAGATCTTACGTCTCTGGATGAAGTTTGAGCCTAGAAAAAAGCACTGCAAGTCTGAAAGCCTCGTGGTGGACGGGACATTCTAGTCTTGGTATTCTGTATCCAGTTATTATTTGACAGTAGAAGGGAAGATGGTAATTAATCTGAGAGCAAAAAAAAATCAAAGGCGGGGAAGAAAAAAACCCCAACAAATGCTTCTCTATTTACAGCTGAAACTGCTAAGTGTGATCTTGTGAATATTAGGAGGTGTTATAACAAGGAAATGTTTTTGAAAGGCAGAACACTGGAAGCAAGTGGTGGCAGGTGCTGGTAGGTGCAGGTGCCCACTCCAGTGCCTGTCTCGGGAAGCTTGCATTCATTATGTGGCTAAATCAACCTTCAGATGGTTTAAAGTTCATTGTTGTTTGGTTGGTACCTGTAGCATTTTCTTCCTCTTAATAATTAACTTCTGAAAAGCATAGCTTTAGCTCTAAACTATATATATATAGAAAGAGAAGCCAGTCATACAGATGGTTCTGCACCTCTGGTCCATGTACCCCTTCAAAGAATCGATTTAGGGCCAAATAAAGCTCCTGGTAATGAAGACACCTGAAACACAGAATTGCGTAGGGAAAAAGACATGCAGCCCACTTAAAACACTTAAAAGTGAAGCTTCCTTTTGACACTGGTAGAGGAAATTAAGTATCTCAAAATTGAATGTCCTTAATTTTAACAGAAATTTTCATTACCATTTTTGGTTAGTATTTATTGCAGTTCAGGGTGAACAAGGTAAATGTCAAAAATCCAGTGCCCTGGATTTGTCAACTGCCCCAGTTTATCAGCTGAATGCAGGAACTCTTCTTCTATGCTTTCTTTTAAAATACAAAAGCCGGTGGGCATATTTTGTCCATAAGAAAGTTGCAATTTCTTTACTCACATTAGCAGAAAGGGCCCAGATGGGAGCCAAGGGAATTTCCACTTAAAAGCAGCATCATCACTGGAGTCAGTGGCTTTAAGTTAATCTTTAATAAAATTACAGCTCAGTAGCATCACCAGCAATTTCACAACCAACTGTGTATTTGAATCTCTTTTAATGCTTCTGTCTTTTGACCTGGACACTGAGCTAAGAAAAACGCAAAGATCCTGAAGAGAGTGAAAGGGTGTGTTTGCCAACAGAAACGAAGCACTGGTCAAATCCAAATTAGATCAGCACGGAATCTGAGTCATTCCCGGGTCTAATGACGAAACAAAATGTGCAGAGAGCAGCCTTGGTATCTACATGGGTTGGTTTCCTCTGCAGCAGAGCCCAGCCAGTGCTTTGTCAAACCCATTGCACAGGGCAGCGGACGTGGTTTTTCTGCAAGAGTCGAGGCCAGGCAGCCCCTGTGTTCTCTTCCTCTTTTTCTGTCACAAGGGAAAGGGGAGAGTGTTTGGTGATGTCTCACTCACTTGTGACCAGCACTTCCAAAGGAGTGGGGCAAGAAACTTGTGGAAGACGTTCTGCCTGACAAAACCACCACCTCAAGCATCAGATGCTGACCTTTGCCAAGGTCAAGGATCCAGGAGATCCTGGGAATAAAACATGTTTCTAAAGCCTGTAGGCATCTCTGCGGATTTCTGACCTAAATATTTTGCTTTTCCAGCCGAGGTGGCCAATGGATAAGTGTTGGTTTGTCACCTTTAGTCTGGTGCCCGCATTTCCCTGAAGGGAGAAAGGGTTGATTCAGAGTTACTTTAAACTTCTTTGATCGATCAAGAGAGCTGTGAATGAGAATACTGAGTTTTACAGGCTTCCAGACCAAGGCAGCCAGGGCTCACACCTGCACAAAGGGCACATTTTGGCTGGACAGGCTCGCTCAGGGAGACAGAGTAAAAGCTGCCAGCTGGAACAAACACCCTGAAGATCTGTAGCATGCTCAGTCCTCTCCCAGGAAAAGGCAGAGCAGGTCTTTGGGTCACATTTTGCGTGTGGATGTAGGGAAGAGGGACGTTTACGAGACGCTGAGGATGCTGGACATTCCCATGGGAGCTTTGGCTATTGCTGCCAAGTCCCCACAAGCTGACCCACACTAAAAAGCAGTGGAGACACAGCCTGGGCTGGTCAGTTGGAACCCATCCAGGTCAGAGTTCACTGAGAGCAGAGCACAGGGACACTGAGGTCTCCACCCTCCCTTAAATACTAATATTCAAGTTGGAGCCTCTCCTGCCAGATTGTTTCCCACCAAACTCCAGGATCCCTGTGCCTGTCTCAGTTATCTCCCTTTTCCTAAGCCTCAGCCTCTCAGTCTTGGAGTCCTCTCTAGCCAGTGGTGTTATAATCCCTCCACTTACTGGGGAGTTTCTGGTGCAGCAGCTGTCATCCTGAAAGAGAAAACCATGAGGATTACAGAGCCAGGCATGCTCTTGTCATAGAAATGCCAGGAATAAATAACTTCATCCCTGCAGCTAAATGTGTGTACCTGGACTGTGACATAACCCTCTTACCATTAGGCTGGTCTGTTAATATTCTTTCACTTACCAGTGCTAATTCCCAGGTTTAGTAAGTAAATCATGACTGACGTATATGTTCTCACAGCCAATGAGCTGGCTGCACACTCAGCAAACCAAGAGGGTGAAAGAAAACATCTGCTTGGGCACACAGGGGGCTCAGTACCCCTCTGTTACCTTAGGGGTAAGGGAGGACTTTTAAAATTATGTTTATCTTTAGGACTTCCAAGCATACACCTTTCTTGATTTTGTAAGGAGAAACTGTCTAGGAATCATTCAAGACATATTGTGAAGATATAATATGTGAAGACGTATTAACTGAAGAGCTTTGAAGTGTTTCACGTTTAGCACAGACAGAAAGATACGTTTGGTTATTGGTCGCTAATTTTCACACATTGGTGTAAACCAAATTTTAGGGAGCCTGGCTGAAACATCCTATCTTGTTGCACAGCTTAGTTCTGGTGCTTTTTGGATAAACATTGCCATTTATGAACCCTTAAGGCTGAGGGAATTGGGATTGTTCAGGCTGGAGAAGAGAAGGCTTTGGGGTGACCTCATTGTGGCCTTGCCTGAAGGGAGCCCACAGGAAAGATGGAGAGAGACTCTTGACAAGGGCCTGGAGTGACAGGACAAGGGGCAGTGGCTTCACACTGACAGAGAGGAGGGTTAGATTGGATATGGGGAAGAAATTGTTCCCTGTGAGGGTGCTGAGGCCCTGGCACAGGTTGCCCAGAGAAGCTGTGGCTGCCCCATCCCTGGAGTGTCCAAGGCCAGGCTGGACGGGACTCCAAGCAACCTGGGATAGTGGAACGTGTCCCTTCCCACGGCAGGGGGTTCGCACTGGATGATCTTGAAAATCCCTTCAAACCCCAAGCAGTCTGTGATTATTTAGGCAGTAAATAACGCGCACAAGGGCGCTCGGGGCGCGGTAGGGTCACACAGCGCGGGGTGCCCGGGAAACGCTCCCAGCCAGCGCCGCCGCCACGGCGGGGGAAGACAGGCCGGGGCGTGACGTCACGAGACGGGGCGGGGCGCAGCCCAGCGCGCTGCGTGACGTCATGGGGCGGAGCGGGACAGGCGCAGTCCAGCGCGGCGCGTGACGTCACGGGGCGGGGCGGGGTCCGCCGTGTGTCGGGGCAGCGATGGGGGCACAGCTCAGCGCGGTGAGTGCCGGGGGGCGGCCGGGAGCGGGGGTCTCTTCCTGCCCGACCCCTGCTCCGCCCGCAGCTCCCCGGGGCGTGGCGGTATCCCGGGGTGTCCCAGCGTGTCCCCGCTGCCTCCCGCCGCCCGGGGGACCTCGCGGTGCCAGTGCCGGGAGCCCCACGGGTCCCCCCGCGGCGCGGCGGAGGCTCCGGGGCCGTGCCGCGGCTCCTGCGCCGGGGGCGACGTTGTTGCCTGTGCTGGCTGCCTGGCCGGGGGTTTTGCCCTCCCAGCTCCGCGGATAACTGTTGTTGTTATTGTTGCTGCTCTGGTTGGGGGCCCGCGCTGATGCCTCTGATGGTGTTTTCCTCCGTCGGAATAATTTCAGACTGGAGGAGCGTAGGTTTAGAGTGGGTATGAGGGGGAAATTCTTCCCTGTGAGCGTGGTGAGGCCCTAGCACCGATTACCCGGAGTTGTGGCTGTCCCATCCCTGGCCAGGCTGGATGGGGCTCTGAGCAGCCTGGGATAGTGGGAGGTGACCCTGCCCACGGTGTTGGAACGAGATGATCTTTAAGGTCGCTTCCAACCCGAAGTATTCCACGATTCTATGATCATGCCTGCTGAGCAGTGGGTCTGCAGCGCTGTCACCTCTGCCACGCTTTGTTGCCCTCTTTTCTCATCTGCCTATTACGGTTCTTTGCTCCGGTGCCCAAACACTGCTGTCTCTGGGTTTGTGAGAGGAGCAGGATGGAGTTGGATTCAACACGTGCTCGTTTGGGTACAGCTACTCCTAAGGTGCATTGAATAGAGGAGATGGAGGCTAAAGCTGCAGAAGTGAAGAAATCCGTTTATTCTCTCGTTGGTTTCTGAAACAGACGAGACGAATGTTTAGCTGAGATTACTTCAAAAACAGGGTTTTTGAAGCTGAGGGTACAAGGTTTCTCATGCCCAAGCAGGGTTTGGATTGCGTGTTGGCAGGGCAGTGCTGGAGTATCGAGCCGGGAGCTTGTGTTTTTCACCGTGCTGTGCTCACCACGCCCCAGCAGCGCAGTCTCCATGGCTTCTCTCTTTGTTATCAACAGAGGCCTCTTTCCGTTAATCAGAATTCCTGCTCAGTTACTAATTCTGCCTTCTCTGTTCGCAAAGATTTGTGCAGCTGGAAATGATGAGTCACAAGGTCCCCATTTAGTGATTCCCAGGCCTTTTGGTCAGCCTGTTGCTCTCTGCTGCCGTGGACCTGATGCTGTGCAGTTATCTTCATTAATATCTTGGTCTGCCCTGTGGTGAGGGTATATAGGCCACTTTTAACCCAGAGAATGCTTTTCTTAGCAAGCATGACTTTTTGAAATCATTCAGCCTTCAGTTCTTCCCCTTTTTTCTGCCCACCTGGTGATAGATCTGAGTAAGGAACTAAAATAGCTTTCTGATTTAGTGGGTGTGCTGTTTATTTCCAGGCCAAATCCCATGAGACTTTTGCACTAATTGACCATGAACAACAAATTGCTTTCCACGAGGTTAACGCTGTGTTAAAATTATTTGTCATTGCCTGTCCACAGCAGCGCTATTTTTTGTTCATTTTAGATAGCCACGTTTGTAAATGAAACTGTTTTAACATATTTATGTCTCATTTGAAACACTTGCTGCAGAGTCAGCTTGCTATTGCCACCAGTCCTCACTCACATGTTAATTTCTCATTAAGGGGTTTATTTGCTGCTGTGTCCCCTTGAACAACTTCCCTCCCTCTCCCCTTTTTTGTGACCCAGTAACAAAAGTGCTTCCCAGGGCTGCAGTAATCTGGTGGATCTATGAGAGTTAAGGAATAATTTTCCTGTAAACTTCAGTTTCTTCAGAAACAACCTGTGTGGAGCTACTGCAGCATTCCCAAATAAAAGTGAAAAATGCAGTGTGTGTGTGGCATGGTGTGCCCTCAGGCTGTACACAGTGATGATACATTTTAAACCTGTACAGCAGCATTTTAACAAGAGAAGATTTATGCTGTCCCACAGTTTTGTTTTTAATAATGTAGGAAGTTTTTGTAGCCTCCTGAGGGACTGTCACAGTTGCACAAATGCCATTCTAAAATACTGGTCAGGTCCCTTTAAAATAAAGTGAAAGTGAAAGGTAAGCAGGCAGAACTTTGAGCTCATCTTTTTCAAAATTTTCGCTATAGTCACGTGTTTCCCCTTTACTCTGTTGAAGTGCTGGGTAATAAATTACTGAGTCAGAGAAGATTTTTATAAGTAGTTGTGCAGCTTATTCTCCTGTCCCAGTGTGAAGGGGGTGGTGTGGCATCAGAGCATAATCTGTTGCCCTTTCCTACAGGGCTTCAAATGTGGGGAAAATGAAATGATAAAGGGACAAAAAGCGCTGTCCCTTGGCTGTGTCCTGCAGCTTAGCTGCTTTCCCAGGGAAAGGGTGCTGCTCTGTGTGCACGGGTCTATGTGGTGGTGGAGTTGCCAATGCCTGCACCCACACTCTGAGCTGGAGGGTGTGTGCATGGTGCCAGCGCCCAGCAGCAGTGTGGGGTGGCTGGCAAGGTCCTGCTCAGCTGCCAGAGAGAGCATGGGGTCTGTGGTCAAGCGCAAGACCCCAAATTATGGAGTGTCTGCAGCACGTGGGGTGGCGTGTGTAGGGGTCGGTGCAACAGTGGCCTCTATGTCCAGATGGCAGCAGCTGGGGAGCCTGGAGAGTGGGCACACTGCCAGGGCGAAGCCAGCTGCTAAGGTGTGTGTGTATGGAATTCCCACTCATGGACCTTCATCCTGGTTGGTGGGGAGAGGAACAGGATGAGCCTATCAGTGCTGTTTGTGTGAGTGTCTGGCTGTGTTGGTCACTGTGGTCAGCCACATGTTTAGGTTGGATATTAGGAAAAGGTTCTTCCCCCACAGAGTGGCTGGGCACTGGAATTCCCCAGGGAATGGTCACAGTCCCAAGCCTGACAGAGTGCAAGGAACATTTTGACAACACTCTCAGGCCTAGGGTGGGATTGTTGGGGTGTCCTGTGCAGGGCTAGGAGTTGGACCGGATGATCCTGATGGGCCCCGCCCAACTCAGGATATTCTGTGATTCTGTGTCTATTTGGACACATGTGTCTGTGTGCCTGCTGGAGATGGGGATTCAGCCTCCCTATCGGGGCACCTGGGGCTATGGAGCTGTGACAGCCTCGCTTGTGTCCAGCTGCCCGCGTGGTAACCCCATGCTGGTGTGCAAGGGCCTCAACACAGGAGTGATGCCAGGTCTTCATAAAGCAAATCTGTGGCTTTGGGATTTTTTTTGTAATAATGCTTCTTCTTCTTCCTGCTCAAAGAACCACGTTCTCTCTTGGTGGTTAGATTGTCGTGGCACAGTACCCTTTTCCTTGTCACCCAAATAACTCTGTCTCACTCTGCACACGTGTCTAACGCTGTTTCTGTGCTGCTGCAGCTGCGTCAGGTTGTGGTATACCCACTATGGCTGATCTACACCACCGTCATGAGGATTTTCAGGAATCCCCAGCCTGCAATTACCCTGAAGGACCCAGAAGTGAAGTATGCACTGAGGCTGATTGATAAGGAGGTAGGTCCATGTGCGCTGCTGAGCATGACCTCTCCATGGATGCTGTGAAATGCTTACATCTTCTGAAGTCTTGGGTGATGTCCCAATAGGGTGAATACTTTTGTCTTCAGGAAAGGACTCTTTTATAAAAGCCCTTTGTGTGGTATAACTCAGTTCTGCAGTTCTGCAAGCAGCTTGTTTCCAAGCAGTTTAGAGAAGAGAATGCTGCTTTAGAAATGATCAAACTCACGGTCGCATGTGTCTCATCTTCTGGAGCACATCAGCAGAAATTCCCAAACTGTGCATTACTGGCTGGGCAAAGGGACACAAGTCCTGCTGTCAGGCAGAGCAGGCAGCTTTTCCATGGTCAGTGACATTCAACAGCAGCTGTCAGAGCTACGTTGATACTGGTTCCTGTTACTGGATTGATGGACTGTAATGCGTTAGAGGAAGAAAGGTGCTTAAGTCATGCAGTCCTGACTGCACCTGAGCTGTCTCAGCTTCTCTTTCTCTCTGTTAAATGTAAAGCCTCCTGGTACAAAATTAAATTCTTGCTCAAGTGGGATACCTGAGGAAAGTTGTGATGCTTTCAGGGGTGGATCTTGCCATCAAAAGTTGGTAACTAAGCTTGTGGGAAGTGAGCCAAAGCCACCAAAGCTGAAAAGTCCAGGTTTCGCTTGGATAAACCCACTGTCAAAAGCATGGGAGAGAAATCTTGGCTTTTCAGGTGTAAAGTCACTCCTGAGGATATTTTTAGTGTTGACTTTTTAAGGCTATGAGCTATTCAGAAATTTATCAGAAGACTTTGGACTGGAACAGAGCTTGGTTTGAGGTTTAGAGGGTGCACTGAGAACTTGGCTTTCCCTGATTCTGCCAAAGGAAGCAATCACTGTAATTTTGAATCCTGGGTTCATGGGAACTGAAAGCTTCACTGTGGCTTGGGCTGGGCTGCTTTGCTGCATTTATTCCCCAGGTGTACTTGCTGAATTTACTTCCCATGTGTACTGCAACCACACTGTTATTATAGAGTCCCTACTTTTCATGAGGTCAGAAGAGGCTGAGGGAATTGGATTTGTTCAGCCTGGAGAAGAGAAGGCTTTGGGGTGACCTCACTGTGGCCTTCCCAATACCTGAAAGGAGCCTACAGAAAAGATGGAGAGAGACTCTTGACAAGGGTCTGGAGTGACAGGACAAGGAGCAATGGCTCCAAAGTGACAAGAGAGGAGGGTTAGATTGGATATGAGGAAGAAATTCTTTACTCTGAGAGTGGTGGAGGCCCTGGCACAGGTTGCCCAGAGAAGCTGTGGCTGCCCCATCCCCAAAGTGTTCCAGGCGAGGGGGGACGGGGCTCTAAGCAACCTGGTATAGTGGAAGGTGTCCATGGCAGGGGGATGGAATGGGTGATCTTTAAGGTCCCTTCTACTCAAATCCTTCTATGATTCTATGATGTGCCCAAATTGAGTCTGCCACCTCCTGTCTTTTGAACAGAGAAATAGGAGTCTCGAGGCTGCTTCCTAGTGCATAGCATAGGAAAAATATTTTATAATATAGTTAGATGTGCTAATTTAGTTCATGCCCTAAAAAAGCCAACACCTTCAGTTTGGTTGGTTGGTCTTATAATGGTGAGCATAATTAGTTTGTTGCCTTTCAGTGGCTTCATCAAAGCACCAGCCTGCAAAAACTGTTCTCCTTGGCACTGCAACTTGAGACAGAAGTGTGTGGCCAAGGGCTTCCAGGTGCTTAGGGCAGTGCCAAAGGGGAGTGATGGTGCCAGGTGACCCCGTGCTGGAAGTGCATCCCGATCCAAGGCTGTCTGTAATCCAGCCTTGGTGACACCTTGCAGAGTGGCAGGCTCAGTGTCCTGGCTGGGTGACAGAGGCACAGGCATGCTGATCTAGGTATTGGGGATTCCCTGAGCCTCTTAGTTTCTCAGAATTGCCTTGTGATGCACCAAAATACTTGTCTTTAGTCACCTTCAGCTAAGTTCTCTCGACTTTAGTTGGTGAGATGATTAAGTTGGAATTCAAAGCTTTGTTCTTTCTGCATGCTGTTGAAGACAGCATAATAAAAATGCAGCATTACTGTCAAAATCCAGTGATTTCCAAACAGTGCTGAAAATTCCATACAGAAACAGTAGCAGTCAGAGCAAGAGCAGCCGTGTGAAGTCCACAGTAGTTGTGTTTCTAAAGGAATTTTCAATGGCAGTTACTGCTCCTTAGTAGACATAAGTACAGAGAAGTTTCTTTGGAGACTGCCAATCAGTTCCCTTCTTCCTTCAGGATTTGCCTTAAAATGAGGTACTGTGAAGAAAATTTCATCAGTATAACCATAGTAAGGGGAGACAAACTGTGCAGAAGAGATTTGTCTCCATTGGTTACTTTAAAAACAGGCAAACAAAATAAGGTTTACAAAACACTTAAAACCAGGAAGTCACTGGATGAGGCATTAAGCTGTATGCTGTTTCTTTCTGTCTTCTTTTTTGCTGTGTTTTTCATTCCTGTGAATGTGACCTGATATTTCAAACATAAAACTTACATGATATAAGAAATAGTATTTAATTACTTATTGCCAAAATTTTGTTCAAGGTGTGACTTTCCTACTGAAGAGTAAAATAATTATCCCAGCAGGACTGCATATATTGTCATAATTTTGTTCATATCTAAATACAGTGCTCTTTTCAATTTTATTTACAGATTAATTCAGTTTTTACAGGGAAAATAATTTTGAGGATCTTACTGTAGCAAAAGGAACCAGGTTGCTACTTCCATTGAAATGATTAATTCATCTGATTTTGAGAGATTAAAATCAGAATACTTTGGCCTTGAACTGCTACATATTTAAACTTGAAGTGAGAATTGAAGAACTGATTAATTTTTATCTTGTGGCCTTCTCACAGAAGGCAGTGTAAATGTCCATAACATTTGGAAAGTTATCACTTAGTCTTAATCTGCACATGAGCGTCATTAAGTATCATTAATTCTTAATCTTGCAGGACTCCAGACTTGTCTTGTTTTATGAGTGAAATCACAAACATTGAATCCCAACAACACAGCTGACTGTTCTTTTGATTCTCCTCTTTCAGGAAGTTAGTCATGACACAAGGAGATTTCGATTTGCTCTCCCTTCCATGGAGCACGTTCTGGGTCTCCCTCTAGGTACGTTCCTTATGAAGAATCCAAATGTTGCTTGTATTAATTATGTTATAAGAGATTTTGGGGGGTTTTTTTCCCTATGTTTTGAATTTGGAATACTGCTCACGTGGCTGGAGCTGTTTTTGAGAGCTCTGCAAGATCATCCTCGTGCTGTGAGTAATCTGCAGGCTCTGAAATGCAATGTACGTGAGTGAACATCCAGCTTGTTTGTGTGAGGAGAGCAGGAACAAACACAGGTCTTCACTTGTACCTTTCCAGTCTCAGCTTTCCAGCGTGTGTTATTCCTGTGGGGCTGAATCCCTGCAGTCCCTTTCCATGCCCTGAGGCACCACTCTCATCCACTTCTCCTCTAACACGTGCAGTTTACCAGATGATCTACTCGCTTCTGAATTTCATGGAACTTTTTAATCACCCGGGGGCAGCTGTTTCCAAAGGCCCTGCCACGTGGTGTGGTGCCTTCCATAAGAGCTTAGTGCCATTGTTTTCTCCTGCTTGTATAAAGAGCACTTAATTGTGGCTCGTGTTTAATGGGACTTCTGCTGTAACAAGCTACTGCAGTGATCCTTGGCTCCTTTCTTTGTGGTTCTTGTCAGCACCTTTTCCAGGTGTTCAGTTCCCTCTTGTTTGGGGTGTTAAAAATCTCTTGATCTTTTTAAATAGCCATGAAAGCAAAGCTCCTTTGCCTGGTTTGCCCAAAATGGACATTGAGGAGTGGTTTGCCAGGTGAGACTTGGGAAGCAGAGAGAGCTGAAAGCTGCAGAGGGTGGAAAAGCAGCTGGGAGCAGCAGAGCTGCATTTGGATGGCAGATGCTGTTTAGTCCAGCACCAGCATTTGCCTTTTATCACCAAAAACATTGAAAGGTTCCTTCTGAGGGAGGGGGTTGTGTGTGGCCCCACGCAGAGGCTGCCAACTTCAGTCCTGCCAGGGTGGGGTAAAGCTCAAACAGGTGAGGGCATAAGGCACATTTTCTCTCTGGGAGTGGCACCTT
This sequence comes from Machaerirhynchus nigripectus, assembly GCA_013397975.1. NCBI lineage: Eukaryota > Metazoa > Chordata > Aves > Passeriformes > Dicruridae > Machaerirhynchus > Machaerirhynchus nigripectus. Next base: position 26,089 of record VZRQ01002568.1, read on the forward strand.
TTCTGGCTTTATACCAGTTCTCGTGGGATGTGCCCCAGCAGCACCTCTGTCCAGGCTGACCATCTGCAATGGTCACCAGGGGTCTCTGGGTCTGTGCCTGCAGCCACTTCTGCCCTAAAGAAGGAACAGGTGCTCCCTGCTGCAGTTCCCTTCAGGTCTGCCCTAGCAGGATGTCTGTAGGCTTTGCTGGGAGGGTTATTGGAATATGATGTCCGTGTACAGCTTCAGGTGAGTTGCCCATTCCCCAAGTCACCAGGTAGCACATCTCCCTTCACTTAACCCTTTCTAATCCTTGTGAAGTGAGGAATTAACCATGCCTGAAGGGCCAGCTGCTTCTTGAGATAATGTAGTATGGTCATTTGCAAACCAGCTCCTTGTAAAATCCCCTCTTTGTCTTGCCATAACAGGCAAAGGAGCTGTGCCATCTTTGAAAATGCTTTGTTCTGTTGACCTAACGGTGATAAAAAACCAAAACCCAAAACTTCTCCCTCCTCGCCCAGTTAATCTTCACTTGGGTCTCCTCAGAATGTTGGAATTGTATAGGAAAACCTTTCATAGAAGTTAATTATTTTCTTGTTTTTTCTGAAAAAAAAAGATGTAGACATTGAGAAGAGAAACTCTTGTAGAGAGTTCAGAGGATGTGTGACAGATGGAAATGTGATTGCTACATTCACAGGTTAAGCTGGAGGAATAGCAGGGTTAGAAAAGTGCTTTGTGTCTAGGCAGCCAGAGAGCTCCTGGAAGGTGTGAGGGATCTGTGGTCAAGGCAAGAACAGTTATAAAGTCAGTTTAAACTAAACTGGGGCAGTTTACAACTAATACATTAATAAAGATGTGTGAACAGCACTGGACAGTTTTCCACTGCTGTGTCCCTTTTATTTGTCTGTACAGGAGAGGCAAGTCCCGTCTTTTGCAAGATCTCAGGTACAGTTCAGGCTTTGGTAAATGTAAATGCATGAAGTTATGATTGACACACAGAATTAGCAGTGGAGTTGTCTGTCCTTCCAGGTAGATCTGTGCATGGCTAACAACTCTGGCAAGGTCTGGCAGTGTCAGGCAAATGAGAAAGGAAGAAGTGATGCCCCAAAATAAGGTAGTTAGAGCTTGGAGGCTGTGTTTCAGTCCATGCCAACTCAGCACATCCACTGAAAGAAAAATCTTTTGAAAGAAAATTAGTTTTTGTTTTTTCTTCCCTGCAACAGGGCAGCACATCTACCTGTCTGCACGGATTGATGGAGCTCTGGTTGTCAGACCTTACACTCCAGTTTCCAGTGATGATGACAAGGGCTTTGTGGATCTCATTATCAAGGTGAGAATGTCACGCTCTGTTCCCAGGCTGGGCAACTTCTGAGCCACCTTTACAGTGCCTTTATGTGAAGTTTAGTGTGCTGGCTTCTCTTCAGGAATGTGCCAGTACCTACAGTCCACATGGCATTTTGCAGGCACTTCTTTAGTGAGGGTGTCTCATGAGATGCTGCATCATTTTCCACCCTCTGTGTAGACTGCAGATGTTCATACACTTCTTAATCCTTCTGGAATAAGGAATTGACCTTGCCTGAGTGGGCAACTGCATCTGAAGCTAATGGAATTTGGTCATTACGATCACTGAGAGTGGTGATCATTATCATTGCTGATCCAGGTGGTGTGAATGATTGATTTGATTGGTAAGAATGTGATTTTAAGTCTTGTGATAATGTACTTTGGTTTTGCTTCTTGGTAGCTGGACTACCTATCATTTAAAGCCGTCAGGAATTTAAAATACTAATATCTGCACTGGATTTCCTCTTAGAATTTTGCTCTTTGGAATCACAGTGTTTTGGGTTTTTTCCTTTATTTTTTTCTAGCCCCTTTTAAACTTGGGTGTAAATTGTGTTGATTATTATCAGTATTTTCTGTGCTGCAGAACTACAACAGAGAGATCACCAGTCTCTGTCCAAAAGTTGGGGCAGGAGTGGCATTTTGATCTTTTGTCAGTCAGACATTGCATTTCTTTACAGAGTAATTGTGCTCTTTGCATGAGGAGTATTTGTACCTAAATACTGGAAGGGCAAATGCTCATCTCTGAGCTGTGAGATTGAATTGCTTCGTTACTGTTTTCAACAGGTCTACTTCAGAGGTGTCCATCCCAAGTTTCCTGATGGGGGGAAGATGTCTCAGTACTTGGACAGCCTGAAAATAGGGGACACCATTGACTTCAGGGGACCAAGTGGCCTCCTTGTGTACAAAGGAAAAGGCAAGGCTGGTTTGGAAGACAGAATTCATCCAGAGTAAACAGTGCAGGAAAAATGTCTTATTACTCTAGAAGTGCTTTTTGTCGATGCTGTTCTCAAGTAAGGGGTGGGTTTTTTCCATGCTTATATGGACATAGTTTATACACTGACAAAAACACTGGGTATTTGCACTGTCCACCACTAATTTCCCAAGTAAAAATGAACTTTATGAGTAGGCATTACTTTTATGTCAACATAAAATACCTCACTTGAGTATAATGCAGCCACAAATGTGTCACAGAAACATTCTGGCAGTTTTGTGTGAAGCAGAACTCCGACACGTGGTTTTCCAGAGCTTTGTATGTAGCATTCATGTTATCCTGGATGAAGAGAGCTGTGGATACAACACAGCATTTTGGGGAGTTTCAGACTCTGTGCTGTGTTTGGCTGAAATGGGCAAATGGGCTTAAAAAGAGAAAAATTAAAAAAAAAAAACAACAACCATGCTGCATAATTTTTTTTCCCTTAAAATAATCTGCACAGGGGAAATAAACTCGCTGAGCAGATCAGTTCCTTAGAGTAGAACTGTTTCCAGAGTCTGGGCTTGTGAATGTCACTGGGGGTATGGGATGTGAGCAAATAGAAATACAGCTGGTGTGTATGTGGGCTGTGGTCAGGGATAAGTCATAACCCATGTCAGTGTCTGATGTTACCACCTCGTGTCTTAAAATCATCTTCCAGGATTGCTGTAATTCAGGACATCTTCACCTTTTCTGTTCCCTGGAAGGGAAGGGTGACAGGGATGAAACAAAATCAGTTTAGCAGGATGTGCTGGGAAGGGATAACAGGAGGTGGTTCCTGCTTGCTTCAGTGTTTTCCATCTCTTTCTCTCTTCAGGCAAGTTTGATATTCGGCCAGAAAAGAAAGCTGAACCAGTTACCAAGACAGTGAAATACGTGGGGATGATTGCAGGGGGGACTGGTAGGTATCTGTTAGGATTCATCTGTGGTTTCTGACAGCTGGTAGGTGCATTTGCTCACATTTTCCTGCTTGTCCCTTCTTTTACTCCCCGTCCTCTCATCACTGACCTGCCTCTCTCTTCCAGGGATAACACCTATGCTGCAGATCATTCGAGCAATCATAAAGGACAAGGGTGACCCCACCATTTGCCAGCTGCTGTTTGCTAATCAGGTAATTCTGTCCTTTTCTTTCTGTTTGTAGTGTTTTACTTAGCTAGCAAGCTCCACTCAGCAACTGAAGTCCTCTCTGAGGAAGCCTGGTACAGAGATACAAACCCTGAGGGGAGAAGTGAACTGAAATGTTGGAAACCTCCCATATGAAAGCTCTGTAATAAATTGGGGTTTTAGCATTACTACAGAAATGTTTGCTAATGTTTGCCTTCCTGTGACTCATTGCTCTGTTTCTAATCCAGTTTATGAATGCTAAAGCCCTGCATTCCTTTGTGCAAGTTGTTAATGTTTTGGGCAGACTTTGAGAGCTGTCTTTCTTAGTAGAAACATGAAAGAGGTGGACATTTGTCTCCTCCAGCAATTGTAACTCCCCAGCTTTGCAGCAGGGTTTGTCTGTGGAATCTTTCTGTCTGAGGACACCTTGGGTGAGGCTAAAATTAACTGTGGTCTCCAGCAGGTCCCTCAGGTACAGAGCTGTGATTCTGCTTGGCTGTCTGCTTTCATTTCCATCCCCCTCTGTCAGTTCTTCACGTGCTTCTCTTGCTCCTTGAGGTGTGGCATTCTGCATTCTGGCCAGAGGGAAGCTCTCTCATCCATGGAATCCTTGCAATAGAGAATTCGTGGATGACCCAAATGCTGATGTGCTGCTGGGCAGCACCCCTTCTCTCACTGATGTTCTTCTGCTGTGAATCTTTCTGCTTTTTAATTTCTCCCTCTAATGAATATTTGTTTCTGCATTATGAGTCATTATTTGTGGTGAGCTTCACTTCATGCTTGTGGTTTTTAGCTTCTTCAGGCTCTCCTCTATTTTTCTTCTCATATTTAGTGTGTCCTCATTTCATTTGTGCCATACAAGGCCTACAAGAAAGATGCAGAGAGACTCTTGACAAGGGCCTGGAGTGACAGGACAGGGGGGAGTGGCTTCACACTGACAGAGAGGAGGTTTAGATTGGATATGAGGAAGAAATTGTTCCCTGTGAGGGTGGTGAGGCCCTGGCACAGGTTGCCCAGAGAAGCTGTGGCTGCCCCATCCCTGGAGTGTCCAAGGCCAGGTTGGATGGGGCTCGGAGCAACCTGGAATAGTGGAAGGTGTCCCTGCCCATGGCAGGGGGTTGGAACTGGATGGGCTTTAAGGTCCCTTCCAACCCAGGCAGTTCTGTGATACCTGAGTTAAAACCTGAGATTTTTCTGCCAGGATCCATGATCCAAGTGCTGAGACTCCCTGTTCTGAGGAGCCCTGCGAGTGTTCTCTGCTGCTGCCTGGAGCCCTTGGATTTGGCATAAAGTGCGGTGGTATCAGGGCAGGAGGGCCAGGATTTGCTAGGAATGATTCAGAATGACTAACACAGGGCTGGAGCTGCTTTAGCAGCGTGGAGAACCCACTGCAGCTTGGAGGCAGAGCCTGGGGAACAGTTCCCTGTGTGTTAGCAACAGCCTCTGGAAACACCAGTCCCTGGCTTGAGAGAGTCCTTGCACCCAGTAACTGCTCAAATAGAAAGCAGTTCTTTAAAATATTTTAAAGTGTTTAAAACAATGTGCATGGGCTCCTACTGTGCTTCTGGCTGGCACACTTTGAGTTGGCCAGAGTAGGACTTTTTCTGGAGCACCCACAGCTGCAGATCCAGGAATAGGCAGGCACCCTCTCTGGAATAGCTGCTGCACATTCCTCTTTACTCCCACAGTTACAGACTCAGTGGTGACCCCAGTGCCAAATTACTAAGGCTGCATGGGATGGCAGCACTTTCAGTCCCTACCCTGTTCCTTCCTGCCCAGAATGCAGCTGCTTTTAAGGAAATAAAGCTTTCCTTTGGCCTTCAGTGATCAGGGAGGAGCAGAACTTGATACCCTGAGTAATGTTTGTTGTTCCAACTAGAACTTGATACCCTTTTGGTTATTTGTTCCACAACCTTTTTAAAAGCCAAACAGTCTCCATATGGGAGTGCTGATGATACTTGAGTTGGCAAAGGTGAAAAAACTGGCGTTTTCCACAATGGATGGCACAGTACAAAGGGGTAGGGAGATATTTCTGTGCAGTCATGATTGGTTTTTTGATGTAGTAGTGCTAAAAGGGGCTTTATTCTTCTGATTCCCTGATTAAGTGACAGTTCTGCTTTGTTTTATTTTTAGAGGGAAGGCTTTGCATGGTCAGGATTTGGGAAAGCTATGAGCCTTTTTTTTAGCTCTGCCACAGGCTAGGCATGGAAATAACTTGGGTTTGGTCTCTTCAGCCTGTAAAACAGACTTGAATATCTCTTCCATCTCTCAGAGCTGTACAGTAGCTGCTGCTCTGTGGCTGGCTGAGGACTGCAGTCACATGCAGGGTGTGGTCACTGTTTTCCTTGTCCTGCAGACTGAGAAGGATATCCTGTTACGTTCCGAGCTCGATGAGATCCAGGCTCAGAATCCCAACCGCTTCAAGTGTTGGTACACGCTGGACACAGCACCTGAAAGTAAGACCTGAAATGCCACTTCATGTGAAACTCCTGAGTATAAATGTGTTTTACAGGAGACATGCTATGTATTTCTGAGCTTAATGATTCATTTCTTGCTTAATGAATGTCTGAGTGCATCCAGTAGCATCATTCCCCATGTAGGGATGCACAGAGGCTCAGGTGTAAGCAGATAAGTGTTTCCAAAGCTCACCTCAGGCCAGTGGCAGTGCAGTGTTCCTCCCATGGCTACACCTGAATATTTACCACTGTCTCCTGTGGAGGGTGACCTTCTTTTCTCCTTCCCCACAGACATAAATATCACATGTTATCCCTGTGTCTGGAGCCTGCCCTGAGGCAGCTGCAGTGCCAGAGGCACCGTGTAGCTCATGGGCACAGATCCCTGCCTGAGCTTGCTGGACAAGCTTGAGGAAGAGAAGGCTAAAAAGTGTCATTCCTTGTGGTTCTCCTTTTTTGTCATTCCTTGTCATGCCCACCCACGTCAGGATAGATTCACACTTGTATTCAGTGGGAGTTTGGGGCAGAGAAGGAAAAGCTGTGTGCCTCCTCTTCCTTGTGACCAAGAATACACCTCTGGTACGGTGAGGGAAGGGTCTTGCCCTCCCCACAGTCTGGTGCTGTTGTGTCATCCTAGGCAATCAGTGTTCTCCTGGAATTTCTGATCACCATTCCTTTTTTGGGGAAATTGTGAACTGATCTGCATGCAGGGCTGGGGATGTGATGGTTAAACCTGAATCCCAGTAAAACTGACTGTCACTGTAAGTGTTCCAACTGGGAACCACTTCATCAGCTGGGTTTCTTCTTTCTAAAGTGACTTGTATCTCTCTTTTCCTCATTTTAACGTCATTCCCCTTCCCCTACTTCCATTTTTTTTAACAGATTGGGATTACAGCCAAGGATTTGTGAACCAAGAGATGATCAGAGACCACCTGCCCCCACCTCAGAATGATGTTCTGATCCTCATGTGTGGACCTCCTCCAATGATCCAGTATGCTTGCGTTCCCAACCTGGACAAACTGGGCTATGCCAAGGACATGAGGTTCTCCTTCTAAACACAACTGGTAATTCAGGGATCTTGTGTAGAAGAGAAGAAAAAAAACCGAAAACATTTAATGGGGAACAGGACAAAGTTACAGAGGTGGCTGATGCACAGTGCTGGGAAAATACATTTACATTAAAAATGCTTCATATTTTCAGACTCTCTGGCAAGTAAAACTGTGCTAAAACTGTGTGTGGAGAGGTGGTGATGCCTCGTGCTCTGTGTTGTGTGCTCCATGTCCAGGGAGGACAGTGCAGCTGCTCAGGGCAGCACACACTCACTCACGCTTTTATTTAGTGCTGTAACCAAGTGGCAGTAATATCCTACTTCCTAACACTGTGCATACCCAGGATTTTATTCAGTATGAACTATGAAAATAATGAAAAGTGTTGGAGTATTCATCTTGCTTATGCCAAAATGTAATCCTTACAGAGCTCTGAGGGCCAGGAGTGTTTGCCTTGTATCCATAACCTTTGCAACATCAGTTTAAAGATGCTTGTTGAGCTGAAGGATGCCCGTGAACCATTTATGACGGAAGTTGCTGCAGCCTCCTTCTTAATCAAAACAGAGAGGTAGGCAGGGATAAAAAATGGTTTTCCTTTGTATTTTGGAATAGCTTGTCTTAAGTGCAAGCACTTTTCCAGCTGGTCACAGTTCTCATCCCTGGACAATGAAAGAAACTACAGAAGGTGGCTTTTGGTACTGTTCCACAAGTACCTTGAATTTTTTGCTTGATAATGTGTGAAATACTGAAAAAAAATTCTTAATTTTGTATTTACTCCTAAGTAGTGGGTGATGGCATAGGAGTACAAAAGCAGTTGTTCTGCATGTCCTGTGCGGTGAAAAAGATGCTGGGTGAAAACGATCAGATGTTCTTGTTAATTGTTTCCCAGAGATGGATTTGGCCTGAAGGGAGCCCAGGTTTCATTGCCGGGGGGGTTTTGGCAGGCAGCCCAGCTCTGCGTGCAGTAGCACCCAATCGCCTCCCTGTCTGAATCAGGCAAAGCTTCCCAGGGGTTGCTTGGTAAGGATGCTCGGGAACAGCCTTAAATCACCAAACTGACAGCAAATTCAAGTGTCTCACTGAGTCTAAAACTTTCTGAGAAGCTGTTTATTACAGCTTCAATTTTTATTTTTTAATATCCTTTTTTTACAGCAGCCTTTTACCTAGTTTTTAGGACACAGCAGGCATCTTGTGTGCCCAACTTTCTGCTTCTGACCAGCGGAGATGCTGCTGAGGTGTCCTGTAAGGAGTCTGGGAAACTAAAAACCTTGTTCTGGTGATGACATCAGAGTGAAAGGATTTTTGGTCATGTATGAAGTACTGTGGGTGCTGAGGTAGCTACAGGTGTCAGTGTACAATAGCAATTTTTAAAGAGTGGGTAGGAATTCGAGGTCATAGCTCACCGTGTTTTCTTTTGTGCCTGTACAACAGGTGGGTACTGTGTATTTAAAAGGTTCATTTTCCAGCAAGAATTAAAAGGCAGAGATACTACAGTTAATTTAAGGAACCTCAACTAGATAATACTGTTATTAATTTTATTAATTTGATGGTTGCCTCAAGTCTTGAATTTTTGATGTGTGCTTCTGAAACTTGTTCTCTAATATTATGCTCCAAAGTTGAAATACTACGCAATTTTTCAAGTTTTAGTCCCTTTTTTGGAAGGTAAAAAGCAGAAATACGAGAGAGGTGATCTTGCTGCTGGTCTGTATCACTGTGGGATATGCATAGATTTTTTTCATTATTGTATTTGCCAAGGTCATTCCCATCTTTTTTTATCCTGAATAAAGTTTTGGAAAGCTGAGTTTCATGAGAACTGGTTCATATTTTGATTATTCTTAACTTGGATTTTCCCTTGGCACCAAAAGCAGTGGGTAAACCCAGCATGTCCTTGAAGGGCCATAAGATCCCAGATAGCCAAGCCCCAATTCCCTCAGGATTTGTACATTGAAGCTTTTCAGGTTTAATTTAGCAAACTTAAGGTTTTGGTGATTTCATGATCAAAACAACAATAAATCTGTGAAAGAGAAACTTAACTAAAGCTGGCTAAAAGTGCTCCCTGCTGATGACTCATTAGAACAACTCATTACAAAGGAGGTAGGATAATGAAGTAATTCTTGGTTTTCCAACACTAAAAATGTGGTAGCAGAGGCTTCTGTTATCCCAAGGATTTGGGGGGATATTTGGCAAAAATTTATGGTGGCCCAGGTGGACTAAGCTTTTAACACTCCCTGGATTCACAGGATTGGGGATTCCAGTGTGCACTGTGCATGTTTATTCAGGGAAATCCCTTGATCCCCAAGGTGTGAGTTCAAAGGAAAAACCCCTAGGAATTGAAGGAAAAGGGATGTTTCTTGGGAATTTTTAAGTATTTGATGTGTCCTAAATGTTAGGTTTGAATTAATGCAAATTTTCCAGGACTGTGTGTTTGGAGTTGCTGGTTTAGGGATGGCAAGGTCTGGGTTTGGATTTGTGGGCACCAAGTGCTCCTTGTGTCAGCTTTAGGTCTGGATTGGTGGGAATTGCTGGAGAAAAGAGAAGGGAATTGAAATGCACAGATCTGTTCTTGGAGAAATGATCAGGATGGGAGAAAAGAGGATGTGGAACTGCTGGGAGCTCCTGGAGTGAGGGAAAGGATCCAAGGATTGGAAGCAAAAGCTGTGGAACAAAGCCTGAAAGGGGGCGGGGGAAAGAGGAAAACAATCCCTGTTCCAGGAATCCAGCAGGGGCCAGGAGAGGATCATTTTCCATCCACCAGCTCTTGGTGAAATCCTAATAATGAAGGTCAAAGGAAATGTTTCGTTTGTTATTAGGTTTGGAATGAAAGGTGCTATTACAGAGGGGAATATTCACCTGTTAATATTCTGTTGGATAAAGGAAAAGAGGGAGGAAGCAGCTGGGGAATGAACAGGTGG
>VZRQ01002568.1:36011-55001 GCA_013397975.1 Machaerirhynchus nigripectus
TATATATATATATAAAACCATTATGATTTTCTGTAATCTTAGGCATTTTAAATCTGCTTTGCTTCACAGGTGCTTTTCTGCTGAAGGCATTTCCATCTATTTTGATCCTAAATAAAGGTTTGGAAAGCTGAGTTTCATGAGAACTGGTTCATATTTTGATTATTCTTAACTTGGATTTTCCCTTGGCACCAAAAGCAGTGGGTAAACCCAGCATGTCCTTGAAGGGCCATAAAATCCCAGATAGCCAATCCCCAATTCCCTCAGGATTTCTACATTGAAGCTTTTCAGGGTTAATTTAGCAAACTTAAGGTTTTGGTGATTTCATGATCAAAACAACAATAAATCTGTGAAAGAGAAACTGAACTAAAGCTGGCTAAAAGTGCTCCCTGCTGATGGTGAATTAAAACAACTCATTAAAAAGGAGGTAGGATTGATTAAATACTCACAAACCCATCTTGCCAAGATCAGAGTTCTCTGCCCACCAAGGCCACAGCAACCAGCAGGGACATTTCTCCCACTCTCCAGCAGAGACCTCCTCCCTCCACATCCAGGGAACTGCAGCCACTCACGGAGCACCAGCTTAGACCTGGGCTGGGAACAAGGAGGGACAAGGAATATTTTTAAAGTCCTTCCAACCTCAGCAGTGTCCAGACCTGGGAGAAAGCACTTCCCACACCACTCTTGGAATTTTCTGCCCTGTCCCTTCCAGCTTTGGAAGGTTTCTGTGGGAGCCTGACTTATTTGTGCAGTTCAGAAGCTGCATGTGCCTAAAGCAGCCCCTCAGGAACATGAAGCTTCCGTCGTGCATTTCATTTATTTATCCCAAATATTATCCCAAATTATCCACAATCTAGAAAGAAAAAATTCCCTTACTTTTCCCCCACTGATTACCTCATTTTTATTTCAAAGTATTTATTTAATACCATGGAACTTTTCTCAAGATTTAACCCCACAACTTTCCCTACGTGCCCACTACTCATTTTCCCCTCAAAGTGTTCATTCTCTACTGCAGAGATTTTGTCAAGTTTTGCCTCCAAAACTTTCCCTACCTGTCTGCAACCAAGTTCCTTATTTTTCCCCCAGAATACTCATTCTGTCCCCTCCAGATACTTGCACGGCTCCAGTCCCTTGGGTCTTGTCACTGGTCACCAAAGAGAAAAGATCACTTGTCTGCCCCTCCTCTTCCCTTGTGCTTTATATACATTTGATTTGCCAGGTCTTTAAGAATTTTAAGAGTACTCTTTTTAATCTGCAAATGCAGTTCCAGTATCAGATACTGTTTTCATTATCATTGAAGAGATGATCAATCCCTGAACAAACAAAAAGGCAGGTGAGCTTAGTGTTGTTTCAGCAAGATACAATCAGCTTCTAAAGATTTGCTCTGAACAGCTCTGGGCTGCCTGCACTTCATTCTCCATGGAATTTGTGTTCCAGCCCCTCTGGTGTTCAGGATGCCCATTCTGCTGTGGGCAGCAATGGACACAGGCTGACTCCTAAGAAAATTTTTGCAGGAAGAGCTGCTTCTCCTCTTCTGGGCTCCTGGTAGTTTCATTTGCAGACTACTCTTTGACTTGTGGATTGCTGCTTCTGGAGCTGGAGGAGCCAGCAAAGCGTTGTTTCTTTTCTTCTGTCTCTCTGTTACTCGTGACCAGTTAGGTCTTTATGACAGTGCCCCTTTATGAACCCCCAGCTTTAGAACTTTTTAAATCACAAGTTTTCAGGCCTGTCTTGCTTGTGGTTTATTTCAGTGATGTACTTGCCTGCTCCAAGATTGTCTTTTAAAAAACCAAAACAGTGCGTTTAGTCTCCTGTGGTAATTTTTATATATTTCGTATCCAAGTTCTGTGAGGAATGTGAAGTTTCCAGTATAAAGACACGTGTTGTGTATCTCAGAAATCAAAGGTCATTATTGCAGGATTCTTACAGTTGCTTTGGTAAAGAGCCATGGGAAACACTCCCATGTTGTGGGAGCTTGCAGATAAACAGAAAGATCAAATGGAAAGAAACTCCAGACGCAGCTGTAAGAAAAACACATTTTTCACCAAAAAAAAAGTGGGGGGTGGGNGAAAAACACATTTTTCACCAAAAAAAAAAGTGGGGGATGGGGGTGGGGTGTGGGGTGGCACAAAATCAGGACAACTACTTATATAAATAATCTAAAATATAATTCTATCCCATGCTGCAAGCAAGATACTTGTATGAGTGTGTGGCATGTTGCTCCCTCAGCTCCTTTGGGATAAAGCAAAACAGGATGGATTGTTTGTTCTTCTCTCTCTCTCTCCATCTTTGCTGCATTTAAACCAAATATTTACTGATTCTGGTAAACTTTCTCATCAGGGGCACTTTTCTGCTGTTTCAGATTTGGTGATAAGAGTTGGTAACTTTTAAAATGCTGAAGAGGATTCCTGACAGCAGCTGGAGGGGAAGATACCTTAAAGGAGATTATTTTTCTGCTTAGTCTGTTGTGAAATCTTTGGCTGCCCCATCCCTGGAAGTGTCCAGGGCCAGGCTGGATGGGGCTCTGAGCAGCCTGGGATAGTGGAAAGTGTCCCTGCCCATGGCAGGGGGATGGAATTGGATGAACCTTAGGGTTCTGTCCAACTCAGGCTGTTCTGTGAGTCTCATAAGGAGTAAGTCTTTAAAAATTCAAACATTTCAGTTTCATGGCAGGATGCTTTTCCTGGACAGAAATTCTAACCTTGTAGTCCTAAACCAGTCCATTAGATGTCTCTGGAGTGGCACTTAGGCACATGGTGGACTTGGCAGGGTTAGGTTTACAGTAGGACTCAGTGATCTTGAAGGTCTTTTCTAACCTAAATGATTCTATAATTCTAAGAAATAGCTCTAAGAATAGGTTACAGGTATGGGTGTGGGATGGCCAGATGCTTTTCCCCCTGAGTGATCAGGCCTTCATAGATAATTTCATTTGGTCACTGATGGGCCAAAGATTTTATGGCACTGTTATCTGTAATTCTGTGAAATGCCCAGTTTAATCCTGTGTACACCAGTGAATGATTGCACACTTCCTTGTCGTTAAACAACCTGGGACACATCTTCCAACCCTTCAAATTCAAATGGAGGATGAGCTTTTGTTTCTTCTGGAAGTTGAGTTTCACTGAGAGTGCAGATCAGAATTTACAGGATTTTTAGTATGTCCCAAGTGGACTTTAACATTGTAATTGATTTATACTAACAAAAACCGAGTGCAAACTTGACCCCACTGCAGTCAGTGAGAATCTTTGCCTTCAGCACGGCCAAGATCAATATTAAGAATAATTGCAAGGTAGCTGTTAAAACTGAAGTTCAAGGTAGAAAAATGGGCTGGGTATAAATCCTCTCTGCAAACAGGCTGTATTTTTTCCCTTGTTCTTCCTCTGCAGTTATCACTGCACAGATTTATGGGCATTTAGATATATAAATCAATATCTATTTAATTCACACAGGCTGCAGATGAGATCATTGTAACAGAACTTGCTTTGTCACTTGTAGGCACAGTAATGCATCCCTTAATAATCCAAACTTTCTAAATGTTGAGCTTCTTAGGAACTGAGAGATTAAAGTCAGGTACAGCTGTTAATAATGAAGAAGGGGAAAAAAAAATGCAGCAGTGCTCACACACTGCACTCATGGTTAGTGCCACAGGTAATGGCCCAGAGAACAAGTCAGATTCAAAACCAGCATTTGGACAAGAAGTTTGTGTCAAAACTATGCAATTAGTTCACATTTCACATGGTTTATTTCATAGAGCTGGAAATGGTATAACCAATTTTTTTTATAAACAAGCGCTTAAAAGTTACCTGCTGTGAATGGAAAGATGCTGTTGTTTTTTTAAATGATGGAGCATTTCCTTGCAGAAGGGTCCCTGCTTTCCTGATGCCACTAATGATGTGTTAATGCTGTGCAGCACTGTCTGGAGAAAGCCCAGGGCTGGTTCAAACCAGGCTGTTTGTGTCTGGCACAGTCCAGCACCACCAGCACACCAGTGAATCCCAGAAATAATCCAGTTACAGGAGCAAAGCCCACCAGACCAACATAATTGGCTTCTCTTCCACCACCAGATCCAGTTTGGGATTCTCCACACAGCACTCTGAGGATGGTGTAAACATTGTCTAGAAGCTTAATCTGGCAGATATTTTAACGTAAGTAGCTTTTATTCTGGACTAGCTCTGTTTAGAATTATCTCCATGTTTAAATAAATATTTGCACTTGGAGTGTACAAGGTAGAATTAAACTCCACAATTAAATTGCGGTTTTAGTTGGTGGTTGAGTGGAAACTTGTGGCAGCACAGTAATTCTGCACTGAAAGTAAAAAAAGAGACAAAATAAGAAAAACAGGTGGAGCTCCAGGCAAAAAAAATCTCATTTTAGTAAATGTTTACAGTGTCTTAAGTATATTGGTATTCATAAAATTATGGTTAAATAGAAGTGATGTGCGCCTCAATTTCAAACCTACTTTGATTTTTAATGCAACAATTTTAGCTGAAATATTTCTCCAAGAAACATACAGGATCATTAATGTTAGGAAAATGTTAGTAACATTTTCTTAAGAATGTGTAAACACTACTGAACTGCTGAGTTCTTTCTGCCTCAGAGACAGCACTTGGGAGTTCAAGGGCTTTTTGCTGAAATTCCAGGACAAAAATTAATGGTGAGCTGAGCAGAGCTTCTCCTATGGAAATAGGAAACTTGGCTGAAGAGCAAAGCCAGGATAAACATGTGGATTCAGCCATCATTTAGCTTAAGCAAAGCCACACAGAAATAGCTGCAAACTTCACTGAGCAGATACCGCTTCCAGATCTTTAACTTTGCCCATTGGTTCTCATTGTTACAGCTATTCTTATGATTGCTGTGCATTTTTGGCCATGAATTTACTTTCCCAAAGCCCACAGACCGAAAGGAAAATGTCTTCTAGTCTTGCCTGTTAAAAGTGTCACCGTGTGTAGGAATAAGGGGAAGATTCCTGGGGCCAGAAGGAGACTGAGGAAGGGAGCACACTCCTGTTCACAAAGAGGAATGAGGCTCTCCACAGAATGAACACTGATCACCGGCTGCTGAAGTTGGTGGTTTTTTCCAGATAGGTGAGATCTTTATGTACATTGAATTGCGAGGAAAATTCAGATTAATGGGTGGTCAGGATTTGGGTTGCCCAGCTGGGATTGTTCCACGCATTCCTCAAGCCTCTCTGTGGGAAAGGAGTGAGTTTAGTGCTCTCCCTTGGCTTGTGTTTTCAGTGTTTAATGGAGGGAGGTGCTGCCTCTGGCCACAATTCCACGAGAAGTGAGGGCCTGACCCTCTCACACTTTAGAAATACCCGCTCTCCAATCACTTGTACCTCTGTTATTCCATATGCAGCAAGCCTTGGTGTAAAGGTGAGTCCAAATTAAAACAGACACAAACTCAGCAAGACTGACACTCTCATGTCTGAGTGTTGTCCTACCCCAGCCTCACTGCGTGGTGTAACAGTGGTAACTCAGTGTCTCACCTCATCTGCCTTCTGAAATAAGGAGGGTTCCAATAGGTTTCTACTTAGTCTTCATAATGAGAAACCTGGAGTGAGAACTGACCTAATCTGCAAAATCTCATTATCTGGCTTTTCGTTTGGGGTGATTTGTCAGTGCTGTGGCAGAATTACATCACTTAAATGAGTTTAATGCTGAGAAGAGGAATTAGGCCATCAAATCTAAAACCCTGCTAAGGTAGCATGGGTGTTACTGCTGTTTGGAGCTTACAGAATCCCAGTGATGTGGACTTTACCTAGTTTGGGAAAGGGGGGTCTTTGCTTCTTATTCTGTTACTAATGGTGAAATAACCTGGTTTGGATCCTCACTTATGCAGCAGGTTGGTAGTCAAAGGTTGCTGTGCAGAGGAGTAACTTGTAATTCTTGGTTCTGAGACTCTCCAGGTAAAGAGTGAGCCCTGCCACCGGTGCCTCTGAGAGCAGGCAGGAAAGAAAAATGCTGAGAGGAGACAAAACAAGCTAGGCAAACTCTTGGGAATGGGATTCCTCAGATTTTTGTTTGAAAACCAGTCAGAACCCTAGAGCTAACATCAAAAACCTACTTGCTATTTCCATTGGCTTGATAAGGCTGAAACCACCAACCATGCAAAGCTCTATTGCTCATAAAATCCCGTGATTTTGGGTATGGGGCTTGAGTGAACTGTTCTGACTGCAGTAGCTTTGCTTCTTGGCAGTGACTGGGGAGATGGATGAACTTCAGTGCTTTAACATCAGTGTCTACAACACCATTTGCCTCACAATGGCTACTGAGAGCTGTTCCTCAGCCCCACAGGGAGCTGGAGCAGGCTCCTTAGGCACACTTTGCATTCAAGGATGTGTGTTGGTGTGGATGCTTTTGTAAACCCACGAGAGAAAAGGAAAATAGGAGGGAGGTCTTTCCACCGCTGTTTTTATTCTGCCTTACATCACATATGCAAGGATACTGAGTTCAGCCATTGTGCATTTTAAACCACGAGCCTGGTGCTGGGATCTCTGTGTTTAGTGTTTCAGCTTTGCATCCTGGGTGACCTTTGGACTTCATTCCGTTGTCTCTGTTTCCCACCTGTGAAAACACAGCCCAAAGCACTCCACACTTCAAAGGCCTTTCCTTGAGAAGAATCACTTCAGTGTTACAGTCAGAACAATCATAAAGTTCTCAAAGCTGAGGGAAGGCTTCTCCTACCTGGGAAGGCTGCACAGATGGAGAGTTAATAATTGCCAAATGTAATTATTGTCAAGCTGAGGCTGCATTTCTGAGCAATGTACAGGGCAGACAGTTAATGCCATGAGGAAATCGGCCTTACAGCTTGTACTGCAGCTCAGGTATGGGATGGAAACTTCTTGCCAATTTGTTTATGAATTGGTGTACCATTAGGCTAAAACAATAACGAGGAGTATCAGAGAATATTGGAGTGGCTGGACTTCAATGCCTGAAGAAGTCAGTTGTCTCCTGCTGGAGGCGCTCCTTGCCTGACAAGGAATGCTGCTGCAGCCTCACAGTGATGATTTTGTTGGTAGTTCTTCCTGAAAAGCGAAATAAGCTCGATGAACCAAACTTGAGTCTGAGAAGCTGAACTTGCAAGCAGAAACATGCTTTTCAGCTTGATTAATTAAAATTTAATCAGTAGCTGGGACACAGCTGCTGACTAGAAAACCAGCATATGGAGCTGATCTGTGATAGTCTGAAGAAAATAAGAACTTGTGCACACATTGGCCCTGCACTGCTGTTACATCAATGGCTGTTTACATTTAAATCTCACCAGATTGACAGTGAGTCTGAGTTCTTACTGTGACTTGACTTTTGAAGGATTTTGGAGAAAACGACATGTGGAGATGAGCTTTGTGCTATCTATAGGACTTCCTGTCTCACAATAGCCCACCCAGCTGTCTTCTCTATAGCTTAGTATTCATCCCCAAGTAATGATGCACAGAAGATGTAATTCTGCAATGCAGCAGAGTGCCAATGGCAGCTGTACATTTACTATCCCCCCACGTTAGTACAGAACACAGAGGCTTTAGTGTCCCACTACAAAGAATTGTGTGGCCAGAGCGCCCTTCTTGCAGGTGTACCTGGGGCATTGCTGGGCTTGTACTTGTAATTGTTTCCTTGGGTGATTTTAGCACGTTCCCTGTGGTGTAAAGTGTAAATTGATGGTATTCCCTCAGGCTGAGAGAGGTTTGAAATCTCTAGGAGAAGGTTGTATGTAGAAATACCTGACTCTACACACTTCTCTCAGTGGGATGGAGCTAACCTCTATTTTGCTCCTGGCCTTGATGATCACAGAACGGATGGAGTTGGAAGGGACCTCTGGAGACCACCCAGTCCAAGCAGGTTCAAGCAGGTTCACCTGGAGCAGGTTGCACAGGATCACATCCAGGTGAGTTTTGAATCTCTCTAGAGAAAGAGATTCCACACCTCTCTGCGCAGCCTTTTCCAGTGCTCTCTCTTCCTCACAGTAAAGAATTTTTCCTCACGTTCAAATGGAACTTTCTGTGTTCCAGATTGTGCCCATTGCCCCTTGTCTTATCACTGGACATCACTGAAAAGAGCCTGTTCCTCTCTTCTTGACACACACCCTTAAAATATTTGGACATATTGGTAATATCCCGTCTCAGTTGTCTCTTCTCCATTCTCCCTCATCAGCTATTACTGTCCAGACAGCTACTGTGAGATGTATCTCAGATAAAGGGAGTCTTTAAAATAATCCCAGCTTTTATTAAATGAGATTCCTGAAGTCAGGACTTCCAGTGCCTTGTTTACAGCCGGTCTCTGAGCTGAGCAGTGCTGCCCTTGAAAGAGTCCTCCAGAACACTGGCACCAGGCCAGAGCTCTGATTAGGCTAGATGGTGGTCCTGATTACCAGAAAGTTGGTGGGAACAGAAGAGTCACCATGGTGTGTGTAGCAGAGTCTGGGAATGTGCCAGGAACCCAAATGTCTCAGAGGGAGATCCTCTCTGGGTGCTGCACCTGCTCCCCAGCTCACAGAGCCACCGAGAATCACAGCAATGGCATTGTCTTCCTCAGCACCTGGCCTGGTATTGTCACCACGGGGAATCTCTGGTTTAACTGACAGGAAGGGAGGGCCACAGAGACAGGTAAATCCCCAGTGAGAGCACCGGTGTGCACGCAGGGAAATGTTATTCCAGAGTTTGTCCTAGCTCCAGTTCAGAAACATCCCCTGCAGACCTGCCTGCTCTGCTGGGTAATGCTTCTCTTTAAATATCATTCTGTGCTAGTTTGACATTTCCCCCTCCTGCCAGCTACAGAGCTGGTCTAGAGAGCTGGAGGGGCTTTTTTTTTTTTTTTGTGAGGTGGGAGCATTCAAGCAGAGAGGCAGATTTGCTGCAGGGCACCAACAAATAAATGATACCAGCCCTCACCGAACAGAGTGCAGATGGAAATTTCAGCTGTCAGAGAGATGCTCTTCCTCCTGCACCAGCATGGTATTTACCTCGCCAAGACAGAGGCACTGTCTGGTGTCCTGCAGCTGTAGGTTCTTGCTTTCAGAAGCTGCTTATGGAGGTTTTGGTGCCTTGAGTGGCTACCTAGAAACAGGGACTAGACAGGAGTAGGGCAATAAAGGTAGGTATTTATTGGAAAGGCCTTCAAAGGCACACCCTGGGGAGCCAGAGGCTGCTTCCAAAATGGACCCCAAGATGGACAACGAGTCATGAGTTCTTCCCACTTTTATAGGTTTGGGTCATTTGCATATCAGCAAATTCACCAATTAAAACTTTAGCTAATTATGTAATTTCTTCACTTTCTCCACCTCTCTAGAGACCCCAGTTTACACTTTTTTGGCCTCGGACAATGTGAGTGTCCTTGAATAGCAAGCTCAGAGAGGCTTTGTTGTGTCTATCTGGCCTAGGAGAGCAGCTAATGAGCTACAAGAAACTTCAGAGTTACACACTTGGCAGTACAGGATTTGAAAAATATAAAAGTTAAAACCTAAGCCATCGGTTTCAAATGTAAGACACTACCGTACAGCAGGTTACAATAAGGGATGGAGGGGAAAGACAAGCATAATATGACTGGAGGTTGCCATTTTGTCTCTTGGCATCTCTTCCCGCTGAGATTTGTTTCTGGATTTTGTTAAAAATTACATTATCTTTGTGCGCTCAATCCCCTGCTGGGGGAGCTGCTGCCCCTGGCCAGGCATTGTGAGGGACATCAGGACATGTAAAACAACTTTCCCCACGGTGCTGGAGTCCCTAGAAAGGGCGTGTGTCCATCTGAGGTGCGTGTGAGCACAGCTGCTCCCAGTCTGGCAGTGTGCTGTGCTTGTCCCCGCTGCTGGCTTCCTCCCAGGCTCCCTCCTGTCATTCTCATCCTCCCCACACCAACAGCCTGTGGAGTCTCGTTCAGCCATTCCACAGTAACACTGTATTGATGCTGGCAGTTCAGATCATTATTTACAGAGATTGCTTCCCCCTGTGACACTCCAAAAGCTGCTGGCAGGCCTGCACAGCACTTGCGCCAGCTGCCTTCCCAAGGAAAGCAAATTCCAGGTTGAATCAGTCTTGAGACCTGGGGCAGAGAAGGGGAGGTGAGCTCTGAGCAGAGCAAGAATTCACTTCTGACGGCCCCTTTTTGGGAATGCTGTGGCTACCTTTGGGTTGGATGAGACAAATGTTTTGAAACTGCCTGCAACTCGTTTTGGTTGAAGTCACTGGGGGCCCATGTCAGTCCCCCAGCTCTCCTTTGATGTGTGTCTCCCAGCTTGTTAATGCAGGAGCAATCAGCTGCATAATTTCCATGGGAAGTAGGAGGGCAGCTTGCCTTAATGTCTCCCTCTGTGCAAAATATGACATGTTGAATTTAAAAATACCCCCCCACACTTAATGCAGCTTTGGCAGCTCACTGGGGGCCCACAATGATTGCTACAGCCCATGGGGATTCTGTGGGCTGGGTGACAATGGGGGGACGGGAAAGGCCTGTGGTTTTTAAGTCCTTTTTCCATGCTACTTCATCATAAGAAACGCAACATAGTTTGTCCTGTGTTAGAGGAACATTCCCATGATCACCTGTGTTTGCAGGAGAAGAGGAGCTCAGTTTGTCCCCTGCGGGGACATGTCCATGTATCACATGTTAATTTACTTCTTATATCTAACTGACCTGGCAGACCATTACAGGTGAACCTATGCAAAGCTCATCACCGCATATTTTTTCCTAAACCTTAGCTGATTTAGGCAGATCATTTACAGCTGCTGAATCAAAGTGCTTGCTGCTGGTCAGTATCCCTCCAAAATGTAATCCTGAAAAGAGGTGGCACTTCCACAGTTCAGCCAGGAACACAAGCTTTGGGTGGGTAGTCCCCAGTTAGCTTCTCAGCTTTGAACTTATTGCTATTTCTGTTTCAGATTATTCTGCTTGTTCAGCTCCAATATCCTTTCTGCACATGTAGAAAAATCTCTTTTATCAAAAGCTGGTTCACTTCAGCCAATTCTTGTTCCAGATGTTCAGATGGTAATTCCATCAACTGGGTTGATTTTATGTTCTTTAAAACTTTAGTAGCAAATGTTCGTGATTTTCACCTTCAGTTTTATTTCATTTTAAAAAATATATTAAACTTATGTTTTAATACTCAGTGTAAGAACTTCACACTTTATTTTAAATAGGCTTACATCTTAAGTAGGCTATTGAATTATTAATGAATCCAGCTTAAGTGTTTACTTATGTATATGTAGAAGTACAGACGTATGCTTTAAAAGAAGACAAGATTTTTTAAAATCATCCAGTCTAAAGCCCTGATTCCCAAACATTAGGGGGGACTTCTGTGTTTGAAAAACACTTGCCAGAAGATAATGGTTACTTCTGTTTTATCTTAAATGTGAAAATGTCATTCCTCGGATGCCTGAGATGGACTGAAACATCTTTTAATGTCCCCTGCATGTGTTTGGTGTATAAATGAAAGGCCTCATATCTGAATTTCCTGCCTTTTATTTATTTTTTTTTTTTAGTTTTCAGGTGGTTTGGGTACAAATATAGCAGTGCTGTATGTAAGTACACAAGAAGTAATATGAGCAAGGGGAAGTGGAGACTAAATTACTTGGAAATGCTGAGATAGTTCTTTCTAGAACCCAGGGTTAGAAAAAATATCCGCAGCAATAACTTTGATCACTTACATTTGAAACTTCTTTAAAGAACCTTCGTAAGAGAAAGCCATTCTTTTAGGAACCAAAGACGCTTTTCTAGAAGATGGACACAGCTCTTCTCTGGAACTGAAGCAGACCTTCTGCTCCCGGAGGCCTTGGTGAAACCTGCTTGGTGCACTCTTACCTGAGTTAGAGGAGAACTGTCTCTTTAAAGATGTTCTCAGGAGGTTTTGGCACGAAGACAAAACACAACGGGACCGCTGATGCAGGATCCCTCGTGCCTGTGCATTAGCAAATTGGGTATTAATGAGCTGATAGGGCTTGTAAAATGTTCGGCAGGAGGCATTTAGCCAAGCAGACGTGACCGCCCCGCCGCAGGTATTGCCGTGGGGCCGAGCTGCCAGAGGAGGTGTGGCTCCCATCCTCACCAAGGTCAGACTCGGGATGTCGTTAATCTCATCCGAGATGCACATTTGATTATCTGCCCTTACGCTGTGCTCACCTGCTTTCTGTGCCTTGCTTTTTCTGCTGCATGTATTTGACCTTTTATCACTCATAGCCCTGCTCCCTCCTGCGACGTGTGTTGCATCCAGACTGCTCATCTTGTCCCTGTGCAGGAGCTGCAGTGGCAGCAGGACACATTAAATGGATGCAGGAGGTACAGCTGACCAACACAGAGCGACCCTGCCGCCTGGCAGAGCTCCTGTGCTCTTCATCCCAGCCTCCACCTCCTCCTTTGGTCTCCACCACCTTTTCCAGGCTAATCCATGGATTAACACGTGCATTCCCATGAAGCAGCTTGACGTTTACATTGTGATCTTCATATTATTTTGCTAAGCTACTGTTCTTGGAATATTTGCTTTCATGAAAGTCCTAAATATCCATCTCTTCACCCCAAATGCATTGCCCTATTCCTCTCAAAATGTTAAAATCAATGCTTTGTCAGGGGTGGAAGTTAAAATGTTTGACCAGCTTTAAAAGGGACATTGTTGAATAAGTGCAATCTGAAAAAGCAGAAGAAATTGTTCCCTGTGAGGGTGGAGAGGCCCTGGCACAGGTTGCCCAGAGAAGCTGTGGCTGCTCCATCCCTGGCAGTGTCCAAGGCCAGGTTGGATGGGGCTCTGAGCAGCCTGGGATAGTAGAAGGTGTCCCTGCCCATGGCAGGGGGTGGGAACTGCATGGGCTTTGAGGTCCCTTCCAACCCAAACCATTCGGTGATTCTGTGACATCCAGATTTCAATTGTGTAAGGACTTCAGTGAGATATTCAGGCACTTTTGCAATGGGGAGAGGCAACTATTCCTCCAGTTCACCAGCAAACAACTGAAATTCAGTCCATCCTGCACACCTTCTGGCAGAAATGTGAAGGGTGATTTTAGTTTTTACCCCTTGTTTGTCTCATGGATGGTCCTCAAATCCTTTTTTTTAGGTATATAATGGAAATATTTTAATTTTATAGGTTTAGTGAAGTTCTATTTATAAACTATTCCTGTCAGCCATACTCACTCAGACATGACTTACTCCCCACTTAAACAAAATCCCTTTATTTCTTCTTCTACTTATCCTTAACACAAAAAGACAGGGCTCACAAGTGAAGTGGAGAATAAAGATCATTCTGATGTCTTTTCTAACCTGAAAAATAGGTATCTTCCATGACTGAAAGCTTTATTCTCCACATTCCTAAGGCATAATATCTGTGGAGAGGGAGAGAGACGGGGAGATCAAACCCAATAGGACCTAAATTGATGATCAATGTTTCTCTGTGCTCCCTTTGGAGCTGTATTTTCCACGTTTCTTCCTTCTCTCAGGACAAAATAATCCCTGATTTCTGGCTGTCTGTCACTTTGCTTGGAGCATGGCAAGTACCGTGCTGACTGATACAGTGAGACAGCTCAGTGACTACTCCAGTCAGCCCCTAAGACTTTCCTTATCACTTCTTGTCTCTCCAGAGCAGAAGATTCCAGTAATCTCAAGTGATTAATTTGCTTGGGTCCTGCCACCTGATTGACTCAGCCGGGAAGCCTGGTCTGGCTTCCCACCTCAGTGAGTCACCAGCAAAAGGCATTTCCAGAGAGGTCAGTCCAGGAACAAACGATGTGGATGCATCTCTTGGAGATGGGAAGCAAACGCAGTTCCTGCTCCCGTCTGGGCAGGATGCTGCCGCCTTCCTCCGCGGCCTCTCAGCCCGAGTATTTCAGGAATGTCTGAAGCGCGTTGTTTTCCGCTCCCAAAGAGCACTTGAAGCCTGAGCCCAGGGCCCGGCTGGCCGAGCCGGCTCTGACACTGCCTCATTGTGCGAGCTGCAGTGAGTGGCTGCGGTTGTGTGGCAGCGTGCCGGGCAGCGACATCCGCGCTCAGCACCGCTGCGCGGCTGCTCCCGCAGGGGATGCGCGGGGGGATGCAGCATCTGCAGCATCACAGCCCCGCCGTGGCATTGGCACTGTTTGAGAGTTTCTCCAGAAAGGTGCTTTATGGCTGTCCCAGTGCTGGAGGGATGCGGGGAGTGCCTGTCAGCCTGGTTCTGTCAGGACTGTGAAAAGACTGCCTTGAGCAGTGCTTCAGGTGGTTCTTCATTACCAGCTAGAAGTTGATGCCAAGAACAAACCAGGACATGTGCTTGGGTATCTGAGAAACTTGAGGAAAATTAAAGGAAAATATTCACACAATTCCCCAGGCAATGGGGATGTGAAAGTAATTTTGAAAGGAATGAAAGCAATATGTGCTCAGCATTAGTGGGACATGCAAAGTGAGAGTTATCCTGGTGGCTGGGGAGCAAAGCTTAGGTGTAGGGTGTCATCAGCAGCCAGGCATGGATAAAGGGTGGCAGTGAGGTCAGCCGTGATTAACAGTGTGAGCTGTGCAAGGGATGAGTTTGGCTGTGGCTAGAAGGAAAGCCTCCTCCAGATTAGGCAGATGCTACAAAGGGAGTTTCTGGTAGGGTTGTTATGTCCAGCACGCCTGCTTTGCTCTGATAACACTTCGCAGTGCTTCACAAACTCGGTTATGTGCCTTGCTGTGCCAGCCACGTGTGTGCATTTCAGTGGAGAGGTGCTTATCTGGGGCATTCCAGTGCGGGGGCTACCAGGAAAAGTTATTGCTGGCACCTCTATGCCAGTTCCTGACTCCTCTGGTGAACATTTTGTCCCACGTTTGAAGTTAAACACTTTGAGTACCCAAAGGGCTTCTCTTCAGCTCCATCAAGCTCTGACTATACCAGAAAGCCTCTCCTGAGTGTAAGCAACAATTATCTGCTGATACTGAAATCAAGAGAATGCTGTAACAAGTACATGTACGTGAACCTAATGAGGATTTCAGCCCAGTTAAGGTGCACTTATACCTAAATTAGTGAGTGGGAGACCTCCAGGGAGAGCAAAACAAAAGAAAGGTTGGTAGGCCTGCAGAATTCTAAGAACGTAAAACTTTCTCGAAGTGTAACCTTTCCTTTCCTGCTTTTGATGACAGCAATGATTCAGAGTAATGGGAAGACAATGGTCTGGAACACCCAATCTTTTCAAGCAGCTGTGCTATTGCCATGGTATGGATTCCTCCAGCTGAACCTGATGTGATTCCTGCTCATGTCAGGAGGTTTTCTCTTGCTCACATTTTACATAAAATAGGTGTCATCTTCTGATTTGTAATACTGCTCTTTGTGATTTCCAGATCCACGCTGACACATCTCTGAGGTTCCCCTCAGTGTTCATGCTGGAGAGATTTCTGCAGCTAATTACTTTTTCCCCCTCCTGGGTATGTGAAATTTTATGGAAAGCTTCCTTGTCCACTTGAAAATGAAATAGAGTTTGCTTTGTCTTGATTTTCAGGGGCCAATTACACAAGGTTCCAGATGAAATACACAAGACTGATCGTCTGAAACCGGGCACCTGAAACAATCCCAAGCGCTGGGGCAGACTGGTCATTTCTTAAACGGCCTTCTGCTTTTGGGGGGTTTAAACCAGAAACTTTGCAGCAGAGCCAAGACAGGGCAGCATCTCTTCCATCAGTTCAGCAGCAGGTTCAGTGTGCAGGGCTTTTCTTTGTGTTTTGAAACACTGTGGGAAGAGCCAGGGATGGAACAGACGAGGTCAGAAGTTTGACTGTTTGGGCGGGGGTACAGTTTGGGAGCATTTTGTACTTCAGCTGCTGTGGATTATGAATCCTTTGGGCACCGAATCTCTCCTCTCCTTTTTAGGAATGGATTGGAGGGGAATTTAAACATGAGGAGAAAGGTTCGGTTATGGATTTGACAGCTAGAAATTGTTTGTGCAGTGCTTTGTCCCACGACTGAACATGGTGTCATACTGAAGCTTGAGGCTAAAACAATTTGCTCTGTTGAGTATTTAACAATCAGGATACTTCAGGTAGAAAGCCAGGACAGCTTTGACAGCCCAGCTACAATAGCTGGTCAGAAGAGCAAATATTTCGAAGATAATGGCTTCTAACAGTAAAACTGTGCTGCTGCTGCTGCTGAGAGAGCAAATTCCAGCTCCCTCAAGTGAAAGAAGCTCCCAGGACAAAAGCGCCGTTTTCTCTGCTTGTACCTCCATCTGTGCAAGGTGCTTTTGCTGGCACAGCTCTGCCTTCAGAGGATCTTAGCTCATCGCAGCCCTGACTGACACAACTGTGCCAGGAGAGTCAGTGGTGGAGCCCTGACATGAAAACACCCTGGTTCAGCTGCGGGGTTAATGCCCGGCTGGGAATAAAAAAGGGACTCACCGAATCCACTTTCTGAGCTGTCCTGAAGTGAAAGCCATGCACAGCCTGGCTGGAAAACCATTGTTCTTTGGGAAGGAGATCCCTCGGCTCTTTGAGCTGTTGTATTTTGGGGAATGGGTTTGGTCTAAGAGAAAACCTTTGGAGCCCAGCAAAGTGCTGAATTTATTTACAAAAAAATTGTTAAAAATTGGCTGTGATGTCCGTGGCTTGTTACTGTTGTTTCAGCGCCCTCCCTGTGAGCTAGCACTGACAGAATCACAGAATTATAGCATAGGTTGGATTGGAAAGGACCGCAAGGATCATCCAGTTCCCACCCCCTGCCATGGGCAGGGACACCTTCCACTATTCCAGGTTGCTCAGAGCCCCATCCAGCCTGGCCTTGGACACTTCCAGGGATGGGGCAGCCACAGCTTCTCTGGGCACCCTGTGCCAGGGCCTCACCACCCTCACAGGGAAGAATTTTTCCTTAATATCACCTGCTTTGTGCCAGGGATCTTGGAGCTTGTCTGCTCACCCCACTGATCCACCTGAAAATTAACTGCACTAGGACACTACTCCTGGCTGTACCGTGCCGTGAGTATGTGGGAGATGGGAAGTACTGCCCAAAGAAAACCCTGTAAGAAAGTGCACACTGCTCCCTCAAAATGCCTCTGACAGCTCTTGAAATGCTGGGCTTAATGCCATTTATTGATTTGTAACCACGGAGACGGTGCGTGTTCCCAGTGCAAAGTGAGGGGAAAACTCTTTTCCTTCACCTCCTCAGGGAGTAAACAATGCTGGAAAATGCTCTTACTCCTTGTAACCTCCTCAAGCCATCACAGGAGGGATGAGCAAGTTGTTTGCCTTCTCAGAGGCTGCTGCATTTTCACAAAGGTGGGGAAAATTAACCATTCCTTGCAAGCCAGCCTGGAGCAAAAAGGGCTAAGCTATTCTGGGAGATGAGAGATAAGCACACCAGAAAGCGTTATCAGAGATTTGTCTTAACTTGCAAAGGTATTTTCTTTGATGAAGGAATCCAAACAGTTGTTTGAAATGTTCTGTCTGCTCAGATTTGTTTTCAGAGAGGTCTCTCTCACGTCATCCTGACAAACGAAGCCCTTCTGCATTAGGTTTTTTAATAACGATCTTCACTTTTTGAATTAAAAATTCAAAGTGCAAAAAAAGCAATCAACAGAAAACTCAATTCAAAAAACAAGGGCTGAAGAATAGAGGCTCTATATTTGTTCCGAGTGCTTGTTACTGGGCAAGTCCAAGTCCAGCCATTTCAGGAAGGATGGAGTGCTGGAGTGGGATCCTTGTGATTGAGCCTAGTGTGACCTGGAGTGTGGTCAGCACTTGCCCATCAGCTGACAGCAAACTGGTAACATTTGCTGGAGAACTGATGAAGATTTGAGAAAAATGGACAAAAAGACCATCTGCAGAGCATCAGAACCATAGGTAGGCACCAAAGTTTTGAAACAGAAGTACTAGAAATAAAAGACACCAAAGAAACCTGGGTATTTTTAAACTGCCTTTCTTTTCTCATAGTCTAAAAAGTCAGTCCTGCTGTTTTACCTGAGACACACTGGAGCCGTGTGGCCAATGTGACAGGCTGGTAACTTGCCAGGAAAAAATGTGGTTTGGATTGACTTGTCCTCTTTGCAAACTGTTTAAAAAGCAAATGATAGCTTCCCATTTTTGTTGGGAATTCAGAATGTTTGCTTTCAACATGTCACCAATACTTTCCGTTTTGAATGGAAACTTCCACTTTTTTGCATGTTATGGTCAGAAACAGAGTACAACCAAATTGTCTTTTCCATGTATGAAACATCAAGTGTTCTCTAACTTGGCCCTTGGAGAAGGGATGGGAGGAAGAGCTTTCAGTCAACTCCAAACAAAACTAAGAGTTAGTTGGCTGAACCTGGCCGAACCTGGCCGAACCCCTTCGTCTGTTATTTGTGAGGCTCCACTCCTGGAAGAGCAGCATCTCAGGCCTCTGAAGACGTTTCTGCCACGGAGCTGGTAAAGCTAAGGCTATTTTTTGGCGTGGCTGCGAGGCTGTTGATGGAGTGCACCGAGTCCCTTTCACTGTATAAATGAGAGTAATGCTCGCGCGAATCTAGCAAGGATCACTGCATTAAAACTTGCACCATGTTTATCCTCAGCCCTGGGGCGGACGCCCGGCATGGGTGCCCTGCAGATTTAACCAGGGTGTCACTCCCTGCTGCGGTGCTCGGCGGTCGGGGTGATGTCTCCTGCCAGCTGCAGCCCCGCGCTCGCTGCTCCGGGGCCGCGGCCAGACCCCTTCCCTTCCCTGGCCGAGCAGGGATTCGGGGGGATCTCGGGCTGCTTCAGCCCAGCGCAGACCTGGGACAGTCGTCGGGGTGCCGAGGTGGGCAGGGCAGGCCGGGTCCCGGGGAGAGCACGCTGGGCTGCTCCCACAGAGGTGGCGGAGTCACCGTCCCTGGCGGTGTTTGAAGCCTGGACGTGTCAGTCGCTACCAGGGTGAGGCTGGCGCGGTGGTGTTCGGTCACAGGCTGCACTCGATGATCTCTGAGGTCTCTTCCAGCCTCCGCGATGCCAGGATTCCCCATGAGGGGCACTGGGAACTCGGGAGCTGGCAGACCCCACGCCGACTCCCCCTGCTCCGCTCGGGGAGCGGCGGCGGGCGGTGCCTCGGCCGGGCGGGGCAGAGCGGCGGCTCGGGGCC
>VZRQ01002568.1:55306-96899 GCA_013397975.1 Machaerirhynchus nigripectus
TGCCCCGCCACATCCCGCCGGCCTCTGTCCCCGCTGCGTGCCCTGTTCCCGTGCCCCGCCACATCCCGCCGGCCTCTGTCCCCGCTGCGTGCCCTGTTCCCGTGCCGCCTCCCAGTGCTTTCGCCACTCCCGACCTTCTGTGCCTTGTTTCTGTGCTGGACCTGACATAACTTTTCAGGAAGTTCTGGGGAGAGGTTGGCGGTCTCCGGTTTAATCTTTTCAGGCTCTAGTAGGGTGCTTCAGGCACTGGTGCTGTGAAACTGCAGTTATTAGTTTTATCTAGAGCTGACAAATGTGGTTTGATTTAAGGCCTGGGGTTCTTACATCCTGTAATTACTTTTTCGAGGTCTGTTTCTGTTCGAGCCGTGACTTCTAAAAGCTGAAATAGCTGTGCTTGCTCACACCGTGGCTGGGATGCAGCTGGAGCTGTAAAAAGGTGCTTTACACCTCCGTGGCTGTTTCTGGAGGGGAGGGAAGCTTTGGTGTTACATGCTTGTCTGTGGTGTAACACGTGTGTGCTCCCTCGTGTGAGTGAGGAACACAGAGGAAGAGTTTCAGGCTGGGGCTTGGCTGTGCCTGAGCCTTCAGAGCCTCTGCTGGCTCTCCCTTATTCTGGCCCGAGCACAGCCACTGCCAGCAGCACCGTGTGTAGGCTCTGTGTGGATTGCACTGGCAGCATATTGAGCAATACAAGTGTCACTGCTTTCCAGAAAGTAAACAGCAAAAATGGGTCATGGAGTGGGAATATTCTCCGTGCTTACACCGTGGAGCTTTGGGGAGGAAGATGTGTCAGCTCGGGATTTATTGCCTCTATTAAAGGTAGCAGCAATATCCTGAGGATTTACGTTTGTGAAGGACGTAAGTAGAGGTTTCAGTAAAAACGGTGCTCTCGGTGAGGCAGCATGGCAGGTTGGTTTGAGAGGCATTCTGGAAAGCAGGAAAGCAGAAATCTGCTTAAACTCTCTGTTTCAAGTGCAGCAAAGAATTTGGCCTCCTAACTTCTTCATATCAGTAAGAAACAAAGAGCCAGAGGACTCCCTACTTTAGCTTAGTACCCATCCCAGTGGAGTTTTGGGTTTAGCACAGCTTCTTAAAGCTGTGTGAGAGAGATCATCTCCTGGCAGTGACAGTGACTGTCTGTGGCTGCCGTGATGCTCACACATTCAGATCGATGTTTCCATGCCAGGAGTGTGGAGTTGGTGTTTCTCTCCTCCCCGAAGGCAGTGGGAACCCCACCTGTTTGCCTGGCTGTGAGGGGGCCCTGAGGAGTGGGTTCTGTCTTCGGCAGCCCATCTCCTGCTTTGAGCCCTGGGATTTCATCCATTTGCTGCATCTGGGTGTAAGAGTTGTGCTGAGAAATGTTTAAGTTGGTTTGTCCTGTGCACATGTGTCTGCAGCAGATCCAGACTCTGGGAGAAACTGGGTGAGTAACGTTTGTGCTTGTCCCTGAAACGTAGGATGGAGCGCCTTGAAACCGGGGGTGTCACATGGGGCAGGGAACCGTGGTGAAAATCATCTTTTTTCCTACTTAGGTGCGAGTCCTGTTTCCTTTCTGGGCTGTGCTGCCAGTGCAGTGTGACACACATTGCAGGAAGGAGAGGGGTGCCAGTGAAAATGTCTGGGGAGGTGCATGGGGAGGCTTTGCCTGTGATCCGTGGCAACGCAAGGATAATTGTTAACATTCCTGACATGACAGCCATTCCCAGGAGGCTGAGGTTCCCAGGTGGTGCTGCCGGCCTGTCTGGTCCCATTGCTCCCCGGTGATGAGCAGGACAAAGTCTGGTCACTGCTCACTGGCCAGGTCAGGGTGGCCTGAGGACAGGCAGCGCTGTGTGTGATGAGCTGCTGGGTGCAGTGTCCTTTAGGAGGTTTTGTCTCTGTAATCCATCCAAGTGGGGGTTCTCTGATGTTTCTTTCACCACTTAAAGGAGCACTTTCAGTGAGGTGAAAATCCTTCCCCTGAAGAGCTTTGAAACCAACGAAGGTTTAGTCACTTTCTTGTCAGTGGTGCGATTGCATCAAACCGGGCCTTTGGCTTAGTGAGCACAAGGAGTGTTGCTGTAAACTCCTTTGAGGAAGTGCCTGATTTTCTGTGTTGTGCTTTGCACTATGTGTTTTTCCATGAAGGTGGAAGGGAGCACGGAGAGGGTGCCAGATCACAAATCTGGTACAGATGTTCCAAAAACACATCCCTGACTCCTGAGGTGTTTCAGAAGGAGTGCAAAAACCCCAAAATGCCTCTGACTGGGGAATCTGTGGTTCTGCAGTAGTTTTCAACAGAGAAAGTAAGAGCCCAAATACTAGGCAGGATTTAGGGGGGTGATAAAGCATCCTGTGGTTTTAGGGGTGGTCAGTAAAGCCCCTGTCCCACTGCTGAATTTGCATGCCCTTCCTTAAGGAGGTGCTGGTAACTTTTGCCTCAGCTGCTAAATGGTGATGTGCAAGTTTGGTTGGTATATCTGAGACAGCTTCTTTTTGTACTTACCTTGGTTATTGTCACGGCTTCAAAGCAAAACTGAAGTTGTGTGGTTGCTTTAAAGTGTACGATTATGATCTGACCTATTTCTGCCTGGCCAAACCACATCTGTGAACTTACAAAAGCCAGGACCAGGTTTATTGGAAGGTTCAGGTAGGTTTTGTTGTGTTTACTCCTCTTGTCTGGAACGTGTGCATACAGCTGTGCATTAAGGATACATAAAAACACTTAATACCTTCATAACTAAAACCACTTAATACCTTCCTGTACTTAGGCTGAATAGTGAACCCCTTCCCCCATTAGTAATTGTGAGATCCCATTAGTCATCCCATTAGTCATCCCATTAGTGACTTCGCTTTTGAATCTAGCCCAGCAGAGGTGAACTTCATTGCCTTGCCTCATGCTTGCTGCTGGTGTTTATGCCCACACGTTTATGTTGCATTTACTATAAATTCCCCCTCTGGCTGAGTGAAGACAAGGTGGTCATTTAATGACAGCTTCAGAAATCACGGGTAGCTCCTTGGAGATGTCTGGTTTTGAAGCATTAACCTTTGCATCACACAGAAAAGGCTCCGTGGTGTTTCCCAGAGATTACATCTCTTGCCCCGTGTGAATGAAACCATGGTCCTCTTGGAGGTCGGTGTTTCTCTTGCCTTGGGTTTCTTACCTGCACTTGTTGTGTGTTTCCAGTTTGAGGCAACTTCAGCAGGAGATCACAGTAAGTCCTGCCATCTCTCAGTGGGTTTCTGGTGGGATCTTTGCTTTGGATCTCCCTCTCCCTAGGGAGGGTGCTCAGCTGGGAACATACCTTGAGAGGTAGGGCATGATGCATTTTTCTTTTCCCTCCTTTTTATTTCCCCACCTCTCTCTCACAAATTGACCTGTGTGTTGGCTCAGCTCATACTGAAGACAGTGGCTGTTGGTTACTTTTCTAGTAGTGTTTGCTGCCAAAATAGTACTTTATTTGTGCTTAAAGGATGGAATTTTCCATTAATAATTCAGTCGTCACACTGGATTCACAGTTGCTTGCCCATGCTGTGTACTGCCCTTGCTATGGGCACATGCAATTTCCTGATGTCCTTTAGCTTCCAGAGCACTTTGTTTTTCTCTGATTTCTGCTGTACATGAGGAAAGTGTGCTGGGTTAAAGCTCTCTCTTTTTTCTATTGGCTGTGCTTCTGTTTCTGTTAAAAGGCCAAGATAAACCAATTGTGTAAAAAGCTGATTTCTTTCCTCAGTGGAACTATATTTAGATACGGGTTTTGCAGCCCATTGTAGGTAAAGCCTTTCTGTTCCCTGCCCCTGCCTGGGTCATCTTTATCATTAATCATAGAATCACAGCATCTGTTAGGTTGGAAAAGACCTCCAAGGTTGATGAGCCCAACCTGTGACCGATCCCCTCCTTGACAACCAGCCCAGAGCACCGAGTCCACTCCTTGCTTGGACAACTCCAGGGTGGGGACTCCAAACCTCCCTGGGCAGCCCCTGCCAATGCCTGACCACCCTTTCCATGATGAAATTCCTCCTGATGTCCAACCTGAGCCTCTCCTGGCACAGCTGAGGCTGTTTCCTCTTGTCCTGTCCCTTGTTCCCTGGAAGCAGAGCCTGACTTCCCCCAGTTTCACACTCCTGTCAGAGTGTGAAACTGGAGCTCTCTCTCTCTCTTGTGGAGAGCCAGAAGGTCCCCCCGAGCCTCCTTTTCTCCAGGCTGAGCCCCTTTCCCAGCTCCCTCTGCTTCCCTTCATCAGACTTGTGCTCCAGCCCCTTCCTCAGCTCCGTTCCCTTCCCTGGGAATGCTTCAGCCCCTCAGTGTCCTTCCTGAAGTGATAAGCCCAGAACTGGACACAGGATTTGAGGTGTGGCCTCACCAGTGCCCACGACAGGGGGACAGTCACTGCCCTGGTCCTGCTGGCCACAGCACTGCTGACCCAGCCTGGGAGCCATTGGCCTTCTTGCCCACTTGAGCAGGTGCTGGCTTACGTTCAGCCGCTGTTGACCAGCACCCCTTGGTCCTTTTCTGCTGGGCACTTTCTGGCCACTCTGCCCCAGCCTGGAGCAATGCAATGAGGGAGGCAGGTGGAGAGCTTGGGAGAGGTTGGGCTGTGTAGTCCAGCCTTGCCAAACCAACATATCTGCTGGCTCTGAGTTCTGTGAGCTCTTGCCATGGAGTGCTTGGTCCCTTTGTGCTGACAGAGCTGATACTTCGGGAGAGTGCTCCTCACTAGAGGTGCTGGCTGGAAGGAATTGTTTGTGGTAAGGTGAGGATGCTCCTGTTCCCTTCTGTGGCTCTGTATCATTAAGCAGTGCAAGCTGCGCCAAGGAACAGGACCAGAGGCCACTTCAGCAGTCTCTGGCTTGTGGTGTTTGAGGGGAGATAAAAATAGCAAAACCAGTGACTTTAAGCAGCCCTTTGCATACATTTTGATGGTAATCCCTGTTCCAGCAGGCACAGTGTTGTAACTCCTGCGTGAATAAAATCCCCTTGACAGGTGGCACCTGTGCACAAAAGGCTCCCAGGTCAGGTGTGCTGATCCAAAAGTAAGTTTGCTCTTGCATCTTTCTTTACAGGTTTTTTCCCTAAATATTAGTGGAAAACGGAAGGCTGAGACTTGAGCCGGCTGTCGCAGCATCTGAACTCCAAAGTGGAGAATCTCTGTGCTGCCAGACAGCTGTCGAATTGTGTCACAGATGGGAAAAATCTGATAACCACTAGTGTGAATCAGCATCTTTTAAATCCAACAGTTCTCACGGCTCCAAATGTGATGGATTTGAGAGAAGAACTTTACTTTCTTGCTCTGTTACAGACACATCAAAATAAGAGGAAAATATAATGGTCTGGTTTTCCCTGACTTGTCTCAGACTGATCAATTCTGAAACAAAAACACAGGGAAAAACAGGGTGTATTTTATATGCCAGTGTAGAGTATAACCCCATATAGTTCACAGGCACTGCAGTGCTTGTGAAGGAAGATACAACACACACAATTTTAGTTGGTAACAGAAAAGTAACTGCAAAAATAACTAAAATAACTGTAAAAGCCAACAAACTGCCTAACAAACAACCCCCCAACCTCCTCAAATCTTTCCCTTGTTGTGCTCTGTTATGGAGGACAGAGACAAGAACACACATGCATTTACCCAATCAGCAACGGGATGTGTTTTGGGGACGAGGAAGGGCAGTTCCTTTCCTTGGTGCTGTGGCAGCTGTGCACACAGCTGTCCATCTGCTCTGTCAGCACGTGTGGCCACGGGCAGCTGGTCCTCTCCCAGCTTTGCGGTTCGTAGGTTGAGTCTGTCCGAAGAATCCAGAGTAATCCAGAAAGGCTGTTTTACTGAATCTTGACTTGATATTTTCTCTCTAAAATCTGTGTACTCACTAGTTTCAGCTAGGTAAGAAGTTTTGACAGAAATACAGCCTTTGTGAAACATGGGAAAGGTGTGAGCACTGTTGAAGGAAATTAGCTATTTAGACTAGCCCTGGTCACGCAGAGTGTAAGGGATGGGGAGAAAAACCTGCAGCCCATCTGGAGGCTGGTCTCCATGTTTTTGGGTGTCGTGAGGTTGGTGTGTGAAGATGTCTGTAGGACCAAATTGAGGTTCTGCAGAGTTTAATGCTGCTAATTAATGTGTGTCTTGAAGAGCAGGTGAGAAGAGTATCTTTTTTGTAAAAACACCCTGAGCTGTTGGTGTGTTTCTGAAAATAGTTACGATCTCACGTGGCTGTAGCCCTTGTGATCCTGGGTTCTGTACATCTTTGCCGTGTCCTTACACAGCTGCCATGGGTTGGTAAAAATCCCTCTGGCCATGTGGAGACTGGCAGAGTCTGTTCTCTGTTAGGCTTGGATCAGGTGGGTTACTCCTATGGAAGAAGTGCTGTAGAGACAGGGAAAGGGAGCAAATACCTTGGGATCTTCTCAGCGTTTGAGCAGGTATTCATAGATGTCAGCTGTGTGGTTGTGTTTTACATGATTTTGGGACCTTTCCTTGTGGCTTTGAAGCACCTCTTCTCCTGGTTTAGGTTTTAGACCTGTGCTAAAAGTAGGATGGGTTCATCTTTGTCCATCCCCAGCCTCCTGGGGAGAGTGCTGCCTCTGAGAGCTGCTGTGTGCAGGATGCAGGGGCAGGCGAGGGCTGGGGTGTGGCTATGTGGGATCAGGGAGCATTCCCCATGCTGGAACCTGCATTCCAAGCTGGAAAACATGTGGGAGGTGGTGGTTTGATGGCCGTGGTGCTCAACCCTTTTGCTCTCCCTCGTGCACTGGAAGCATCCCTGGTAGACTTTTGTTAAATGGTGGGGGAGGGATGGTACACTGAGCTACCCTTAGAAGAACCAGACAGAAATTTCATCCTCCCCCGTAAAAGCAAGGTGCTCCATCCCACAGCTGGCAGATACTTTGTGTGATCTACCCTGGGCACCTCTGTGCTGTGAGGGGGGACCTCCATACTGCAGCTGGAGGCTGAAGTAGCCGTCCCTGGTGGCTTCCCTCAAGATCCAAGTTCAGATGTCTGTTCTTCTGGACCTGGGTGTGCATCATAGGCAGTGTCATTGGGTTGGTGACCTACAGAGAGTGAGGGGAGGATGTGCTGGAGCAGCCAGGGCCCACTGAGAGTTCCCCATTCCTGCCCACAGCTGTTGGCACAGTGGAGCAAGGGTCTTGTTGAGGAAGATGTGGGTGTGTTGAGCAGCTGATCTCCAGGAAAGACTTGGGGCAGCTGCATGGCTCCTGGTGGGTTCAGGTGCTGGCTTTGTTGTAGTATCCTCTGTCCTGCTTCCAAACCAGGATTAAGCCAAGGAAAACATTTCTTTACTCTTAATTTAAATCCCTGGGAATTTGGTTTTGCATCAGAGCAGACTTGAAAAGGCTTGTCAGTTGGATCTTAGAGCCATCAGCATTTTTTTCCCCTCCACTTAACCAAAGCTGGTTTAATTCGTGACAGCACTTTTAATTTGTTATGTTGGTAAAGGAAACATCACAGGGGAAAGTTCAGAAATGCGTATTTATATTTCTTGCCTAAGCTTAAATTGGCTCTAAGAGTTTGGGTTTTGTATTTTCATAAGGAAAGGTTGGATTTTTTTTTCTATATCGCACAATTTTTGTTTGGTTTATTGTTTGTTTTCTTCTCCTCCAAAAGGAGCAGATCGTGTCCTGCCTTGGTGTTCACCTTCTCTTGGATGTGAAACGTGTAACTAACAGGTCCTAACCAAAAGCATCTTCTCAGAGGTTTCCACACTCATGGTGGAGCTGGTGGTGGACCTCCTGTGCTGGGCAGGGCCACTGCAATCTCTGGTGGTGCTGAACAGAACTGTATTTTCTGGATTATCTTTAGGATGTGCCGCAGGAATTTGGATGCTGTGGGGGAGTTGCACCACTGCCTGCCCCCCTCCCTGGGAGGACTGGAACCTGTGTTGGTGAGGGGCCCCAGCGAGGTGTGTGCCCTGCTCTGGGTGAGCGGGAGGATTGCTGCTGGGTTTGGGGTGCAGATGTGTCCCCCTCCCTCCCCAGTGCCCTGAGGGGGCATGTAGCCATCCAGCAGCAGTGGCTGAGGCTGGGACTGTGCCCTGTGGCGTGGGGACACTGCAATCTGACAGCTTGCCTCTGGCAGCTGGTGGGTAGTGCGACCAGATTTGTGGTACTGCTCTAAAGCTGGGATGCTGCTGGCAGCGTTGGGGTGGTGGAAACATCTGGGAGCAGCTGGCTGCAAGATGGGGTGAGTCCTGGGACTTCCCCATGGCATTGCCTGTCCTCAGCCAGCTTCTTGGGGAGCTTAGAGGATGATTAATTCTTCTCCCCTTTCAAGGCTTCCCACAAGTTAAAATAGCAGAGCTGAAGGTGTGGCTGCATATTTGGATGGGTGTTAGGTGGACAGAACAGTCATGGGTTTGTTCTGCAGCAGCAGCATCTCGCTCTCTTTCCATTTGCAGGAGAGCTTGAGAGTGTCCTTTTGGTGAGCAGTCATGAGGCTGTAAATGCAGCGTGGAGATGAGAAGATTGAGATTTGTTTTCAGGGTGGTGCCGGTAACCTTCCTGCAGCTTGTGGTAGAGATAATTCTGCAGGTTCTGGCTCCATTGTTGGGACTGGGTCTAAGGTGAATTTAAGAAAAATGTTTTGGTTGAACAGGCTTTCCTTTCTATTTTATCCAAAGGGAAGTATCTGTTCAGAGCCTGTCTGTTGTTCTCATTACTGAGGGAGTTTCTGAACGAGACCTAAATCCATGATTATTTGCACGTCCTTATCTGTGTGACACAGAGTTTTCCAGGTCGGCATCTCGTGTTTCAGACTCTCTTGTCATGGTGTGCCGTCTTAAATCTGCATATGCAGGAATAATTTGTCCTAAAGGGTCAATAAGGTGAATGGCGTTTCTCTCAGCATCATTTTGGGCAGAAGCAGCTGCTGAGGACCAGCAGTGCTGAGCTCACAGCAAGCTCTTGGGCTGTTGTTGGAAAAAGAGTGAAATGCAGAGTTGTCCATCACACAACTGTAATGCCCGGTGGGGGTGGAGAGGAGGCACTGATTACCTGCAAGGCCTGTCAGGGATGAGATTTCCCTGAAACCTGCTTAGAGGGAGAGAGAAACATCTTGTAGGCCGGGATGACTGCAAAGACAGAGACCCACCATGCCTCCAGAGAGATTTGTGTTGGAGCAAAACCACAGCCTGGCCTTGGGGAGGGCCTCCTTTTGTGCAGGGTGATGGCAGTGGGAGCTGGAAATGTTTTTCCTTTTGGAGCTTGTTGGAAGACAATCCCCATTTCGTGTGTCTATGTTTACCTCCTTTTTTGCAGAAGTACCAAAGCAGGACCAGGTTCAAGGCTGTCTTTTGCAAGGAGCCTCCGTGCTGACGTCTCCATCTGCAATCTGTTCCCGTTTTCTTCAGCTTGTTGCTCTCAGACCTCGCAGTGCTTGAAACTCCCCCTCCCTTCCCCACTCTTCCAAGGAATTTTGCAAAGGAATCAATAGCTGTCTAGTTATGACAGCAAAATGAAAAAGGCTGTAACGTCTCCATAGCTACCTAAAAAGTACTTGTAAAATGCTGGTGGAAGAGAGTGCCCTGGAATTATCCCATGCATTCCTTGCACGCAGAGTGAAAATCGTTTGCATTAGTTAAGTAATCGCTGCACGCTTGCCCGGTGAGCAATGTTTGGTTACTGCAATAAATTTTTGTTCCTTAAACCCTGTGAAGCTGAAAAAATGAATTTGTTTTACACAGAAAACGAACTGACCTGAACTCTAAGTAGATGAACTGATTGTAAACGGTCCGGCTTAATCCAGCTTGGTTTTTTTCTTGTGTTTCATGTAGCATCTGAAAAGAGACAGCTTGTGGCAAATTAGCCAGGGTGAGACTACAAAAAGATTGAATTATTCCTGTTTGAACAGTTCCCAGCATGCGAGCACTTGCTGCTTGGCTTGTACATCATCTGGCTTGCCAGGGCTGCTGTGACTGAGGTGAAAGTAAATAACCTCCAACTGGAAATCTTGCTTTTGCTGTAAATGATAATTTATTCATTCACCAGTGAAAATACCACAGAGATATGATGAGCAAAAACTGTAGTTGCTGTGTGTTTGGCTTTCTTGCAACAAATGTCTCTCCCTGTTGCGTTTCTGTGCAGAGAAGCTGTTTGACGCTCTGTCCTGTGCTGTCCTAGGAAGTCATTTTGCTCCTGGTGGAACCTGGCGCTGGTGTGGAAATGCAGCTGTCAGAACACAGGTGTTGTGCTTGGCGTATGTGCGTGCGTCACTTTGGGGCATGGCAGCAGAAAAACAGGCGGCAGAGTTGGGCCTGCCCCGTTCAGGCAGGGCTGAGCTGACGCTGGGGCACCTGGAAGTGCAGAAGGAGTTGAAACAAGGGGATGTTTCTGTAGGGGCTTGCCATGATATACTGGTGTATCTCCGTGCCTCTTTCAGAGGGGAAGGACTCTGCAGTTTTGAGATCCATGATATAAGAAGGATGTAAAGCTCTCAGAGAATGTCCAAAGGAGAGACATGGAGATGGTGAAGGGCCTGGAGGTGAAGCCACATGAGAAGCAGCTGAGGGCACTTGGTCTGTTCAGCTGGAGGAGACTGAGGTCAGAGCTCACAGCAGTTCTGCAGCTTCCTCAGGAGGGGAAGAGGAGAGGCAGGCCCCGATCTCTGCTCTGTGTGACCAGGGACAGGACTTGAGGGAATGGCTGGAGCTGTGTCAGGGGAGGGTTAGGGTGGATATCAGGAAAAGGTTCTTCCTCCAGAGGGTTATGGGGCACTGAACAGGCTCCCTAGGGAATGGTCACAGCTCCAAGGCTGTCAGAGCTCCAGGAGCATTTGGACAACAGCCTCAGGAGCAGGGGGAAATTCTTGGGGCTGTCCTGTGCAGGCCAGGAATTGGACCTTGATGGTCCTTATGGGTCCCTTCCTACTCAGCTCATTCTATGTCTAAAAAGGGTAGGGAAGCTACAGCAAAGGAAGTTTGGGATTGGCTACCCAGTTGTTCAGGACAGTGTATCCAGCTGGACTGCTGATGCTAAATTGGAATTTGGCTGTGATATTGCAGTTCATTTCTCTTCTTACTAAAAATGTTCTATATAATTTTCCTATGGCTGTGGTAATTAGGCCTGGCTCTACTTCTGCACATGATGAGGAACAACATTTCTGTTCCTCAGATCCATCTGTGTTCATGTAGCTCCTGCAGAGTGTGCATTTAGGAGCAAAACAGGGGGTCTGTCTGTTAAAAGGAAGGAATGGGGTCCTACCACCTTCCCTCTGAGCCTTACTTCGTTTCTTGTCTCTTTGCCCTAAGATGTGGAGCCGTTTGTGGGTGCGGTGTTACTCGCTGTAAGCAGAGTGAGAAATAGGAGTGCTGTCCATAAAATACCTGCTAGAGCCAATGAAAGTACCACTTCTGCTTCTAGTGAGAGTTCCACTTTGCATTGCTAGACTTGCCATGTGTTTTTGGAAGAGAGGTTGTTGGGGATGGAGACCCAGTGATGCTCTAAATGGAGATGCCTTTGCTGATGTCCCTTTTGTCAGGGCAAGCTGTTAGGGGAATGGTTGGGGAAGGGAGGAGGACACCCTGGTACTGAAGGGGTGGTGGGGTCTCGCTGCTGAAGTCCTCGGGCGTGGATGTGAGGGGCAAGGAAACAGGTCCCCCAGGGAATGTAGGGGGTCTGGACTAGTCTTGTTGGGTGGTGAGAGCCCCACCTGAGCTGCTGCAGAGCAGGGGACCCTGCTGGCTTTTGGAGTTGGCAGTGCCACCTGCCGTGGGGTCCATCCTCCCACGGGCACGCAGGGAAATTCAGAGTGCTGTAATTTGTGGTGTCCTTCCTTCAGTCCTTCCTGTCTTGCCTGTGCTGCAAAGTTTTGAGGCAGACGTTTTCCTCCGGTATCTAGATCCTCATGCCTGGATTTTGTTGATGTTTATACAGAAGCGTGAGGGCAGCCAGAGGTTCTGCGGGGTCTGATAGAAGCCATACATGAAATTAATCCAAATTAAACTGTTAGTTGTTCCCTGATAAACAGGAGGTTACAGCACAGACTCAACATGTTGCATAGCTTTGAGACTATGAAAAATGAAACGTGAATCCTCCTCTAAAAGTTGGCTGGCCCTGTTTGGGGCCTGATGAGGTTTTGAGACAAGCCAGTACACCAAGCTCACTGTGTAGGCGTTCGTGGGAAATGAGGCAGATTCCTGGGAAGGGACTGTGGGTATAGGGAGGCAGAGGAGAGCTGGAGATTAACTAAACTAACTAAAAACCCATGGGGCTGCTCAGGGACCTGCACACTCCCCCCTGCGGAGGAGGGAGAGGTCAGGTTGTGTGTCCTGCTAGTGTGCGCCAAACTGGAGCTGCTTTGCCTACATGGTGAGATTTTGCATGCCAGTCTGTATGCCAGCTTCCTTGTGATGCTTCACAGCCGTGGAGCATGTGGCAGGGATGTGGAAGGCAGGGGAGAACAGTCTGGTCAGGGCAGCTTTCCAGGGGGTGGGTGACAGCACTGCTCTTGTTGCAGAGCCTCTGATCGGGCTCAGGAAATGCTGGAGGTTGGTTAATGGCCAGACTCTCAATGGGGAAGGTTGGCATTCCCCAGGACAGTGGGAAAATGTGTTGCTGGGACTGGCTCTGGCTGTTGCCCCCTTTTCCAAGCACTGGGGTGAGGAGGTGTTGGGCTTCCCAGCAGTGGTGGCGTTAAGGAGCCATTGGTAGGCTGGAATGATGTTCCCTGGATGGAGCCAGAGACAGCTCCCAGAGGCACGGGGCTTTGCTGGCTCATGTCTTTGGAGTGGGCAGATTTCTCCCAGTGAAGTTTTTAGGCTTCTCAAAGAACAAAAAGTGTGCAAAAATGTACCTGTTCAGGAAGGAGTGCTGGGAGCAGTGGAGGCAAGAGATGGAGCAGTGTAATTTTGCAGATGAGTTCGTTCTGGCCTTGAACTGTGCTGCTCTGGAAGGTTTGCAATGCCACCTGCTTCTCGAAGGGCTGGGAGTGGGGAGGGCTGGGTGCTGCCGAGGAGTTTGAAACTGCAGGCCAGCCCAGGAATGCAGCAGTGCTTCTCCAAGGGAAGGAGCTGCCTCTCCTGCCCTCACTGAGCATGTGTTGGTCTGGTGGCTGTAAACAGACCTGCAGCCTTTCTGCAGAGCTCTGATGGCCAAGGAGAGGCAGCTTCTGAGTGGGACACTGATTCTTAGCTGTGACCCTGCGTGCAAACAGAGCCTGGGGAAAGGGAGCTATTTTGTATTACAGTCTTCAGGTCATGCTTATTGATCTCTTTCAACACTGCTTAGGAATAAAGGATCAAGGAAATACTGCTGGTGGCGAGGAAGGAACTTTTTAACTATTGTCCTTGTGGGTCCCTCCTTCCCACGGGCTGTGTGCTTGGCACTTGGACCATATCAACTACTTGTGTTTGGAATTCCAGAGAAGAGGCTTCCCCTCAAGACTTCCTGTTGTAATTCACATCTGTGAAGCTGAATGTAGATGCTGCCGGCCAGGCTGTGGAGATTCATGTCCAGCTGTGTATGTACAGAGGAGGAGGGATGTTCTTTTGGCATCTGCAAAGGCAGCTTGCTAAAAATAGGCTAAAGCCCATGAACCTGGGAGTGAAAGTAGTTGTCCCATAAGTCTCACTTGATGCATCTTTGGTTTTTTCCTCCCCTAAGGAGTATTTGTTTGGAATACGCTCCTTGTCACAGTGTTTGCTGAAAAGCCAGTTGTGCTCATGCTGGAGCTGCTGCCGTGTGGATGGGGCTAGACTGAGCTCTTAACTCCACCACTCACTCTCTTTGAGGCTGGGATGAATTGCCTTCCTTATTTTCACTGCTTTCCTGCTATTAGGGCCTTTCTCTGGCTTCCTGAAGCCCTTGTGCTGTATGAGGGCAGTCAGAAGTCCAGTCTGAGCAGGAGCAACACTTTTTGGGGAGGCACTGCCAGTCGAGCAGCACGTAAAGAGGTCGGTGTGTCATGGCAAGGCTTTTCCTGTGGTTTGGGCTGCTGGCCCTGGCCATGTTTTATGGGTTTGGTAGGGGCAGTTCCTCACACACACGTAGCAGCCTTTGCCCCTGAGCTACTTTGTGGTTTCGAGTCCTTTCCATACCTTGATGCTGTCTTTCCCTGCATCTCTTCCTCCCGTGTGTGCACCCTGTGAGCTGACCTGTGCCGAGGAGTCCCTGCCAAGACCTTGTGCAGGTTTTGGGGGTGGAACCGCCAGGCTCCCTCCTGTGCAAGGCTGGGGCCTCCGGCAGTGCAGAGCTGGCTTCGTTTTCAGGAAAACAGAATAAAGCAAGTCGGTGTTAACTTGTCTTCACAGAGCTGATCCTGGCTGCAGCTCAGCTG
Organism: Machaerirhynchus nigripectus; assembly: GCA_013397975.1. Classification (NCBI taxonomy): domain Eukaryota; kingdom Metazoa; phylum Chordata; class Aves; order Passeriformes; family Dicruridae; genus Machaerirhynchus; species Machaerirhynchus nigripectus. The sequence goes on from VZRQ01002568.1 coordinate 69,577, forward strand.
GGTCGTAGCTGGTAGAGAGAGAGTTCCAGATTTTACTGCTGTGAAGAGAGAACATGTGCTTGGCTGTGTCTGATAGCTGTTTTCTGTCATTGACTGCACGCCTGGAGTAGTAGGAGGTAGTGTTACATTTCTGGACAAGGCTTTGAACAAGATCTGCTGTCAGAACAGCTTGATAAACTGCTTGCTGTGATGCAGAATGCTGGTCTGTCATTTTGCAAATTGAATTGCTGGAAAGCTCTTACGATTATTAAATGATACTTTGTGTTAACTTAATTTCCTGTAAAAGACACAAGCTGGGTGATTTAAAGAAACAAAGCAAATGCTTAATCAAGGTAAAAGCAAAAATTTCATGTAATGCTTGAATATTGCATACTTCCAATGGCATCCTGTGCAGGGACCATATAAAAAATTATACATAAAACCCGTGTACTTTAAAATTTGTCAGTTTTAAAGAAGGCTGGAAAATGAGTAATGAAACCCAGGCAAAGCAGGAATGAAGAAAACATTGGTTTAATATCTTCTCTGAGTGATGAGAAGCAGGAACTCCCCACCCNTTTAAATGAGTTTAAAACTGTGTTCCAGACAGCTTGTGAACAATCAAGATTCAGGGGCGGTTTTGTGAGCAGAAGGGCTATTATTTGGGCTTTCTGGCTGGGTTCCAGCTCAAGGGATCTCAGTTGGGGTGAAGTGCCTCCTTGCTATAGGCAAGCATAACTGTTGCCTCCCCCTCCTGTTCCTGAGGGACCGGCAGCCTCTCCTCCCATTTTTTTCATGCTGATGTCCTTCAGAACTGAGTTAAGCTCGAGTGATCTCGCCCTCATATATTGAACTTGGCTCCTGCTAGCAGTGAAGGGCTTGTGTGCCCAAAATACTGAACGATTGTCTTGCCACTCTTCCTGTGGTGAGGGGCTGAAGGGGGGTGTTCCCAGCTGTGTGTCCCTCTCAAATGAGTCAAACATGAGCAATCTTGGGCATCCTTTGAAGGAGGGATGCTGCTCTGGATAGCAGTGGCTGTGCTTTTAAGGATGCCAAGGGGTCTGAAAGCTCTGCTGTAATTATATATAGCACTAAACTTTTAAAACAAATACATATAAATACGTCTACAAATGCTGTGTTGCTTTCTGAGTTTGTCCACAAGGTATGATGGAGTTGTGTTGAAAATAGTGGGGAATACTTGGAGGGCTTTGGGGTCCCTGAGTGTTGCCTGCCTGCAGCAGTGCTTAGGCACTGCTTAAATGTACTTATTCAAACATTTGCCTGTGTCTCCTGCCAGCTGAAGTTAAGCGCCCTGCTCGAATTCAAGATGTAGATGGGAGGGCAAATCAGGGACAGTGCTTGAGTTAATTCTTCAATGTAGACAAACTCTCTGGTAATTAGTCTGTTTGTCTAAGTCCTGCAGCAGTTTAGCATTCCTGTTCTGTCGTTCCCTTTGCCTGTACTCTCCCCTCCTGCTGCAGTGCTGTTCAAAGTCCATCTTGCCTCAGAAGTGGCTCTGCCTATCAATAATACATCAAGCGACGTTCCTGGGGCTGTGTTTACTTTATAAAGTGTGTTGTGTGGATAGTTGCTTGTATCATTTCCAAATGCTTTTCCTTGCAAGAAGACTGCTAATGCAGTATGGTTCATCGTGAACTGAATTTATCACTTAGTGATATTTTTCTTACAAATTCCCAACTTGCCTGACCCTGGGAGCGAGGTTGGTGTGTGTGTGTATCCAGGCAGTGTTTTATTAACTGTGTGTTGTTAACGAGCTTTGCTGTCTCCTGTTGCTGCTGACTCTGCTCTAAAGGAGTCATAGAATGGCCTGGGTTAGAAGGGACCTTAAACATCCCCCAGTTCCAACCCTCCTGCCAAGTGGACACCTTCCACCACCCAGGTTGTTCCAAGCCCCATCCAGTCTGGCCTTGGACACTTGCGGGGATGGGGCAGCCACAGCTTCTCTGGGCAACCTGTGCCAGGGCCTCACCACCCTCACAGGGAACAATTTCTTCCTAATTTCCTGTGTAACCCCATACTCTTTTAGTTTAAAGCCATTCCCCCTTGCCCTGTCAGTACATGCCCTTGTCAAAAGTCCCTCTCCAGCTCTCTTGTAGCCCATGAAGGTGCTTTAAGGTCTCCCTGGAGCCTTCTTTAGCCTGGAGAAAAGGAGACTCAGAGGTGACTTTATCACTCTCTACAACTTCCTGAAAGGTGGCTGTAGTCAGGTGGGGGTTGGTCTCTTTCTCCAGACGGCAACTGACAGAACAAGAGGACACAGTCTTAAGCTGCGCCAAGGGAAATTTAGGTTGGATATTAGGAAAAAGTTTTTTACTGAAAGAGTGATAAAGTTCTGGAATTGTCTGTCCGGGGAGGTGGTGGAGTCACCATCCCTGGATGTGTTTGAAAAAAGATTGGATGTGGCACTCGGTGCCATGATTTAGGGCATGGGTTGGACTCTGTGATCTTGAAGGTCTCTTCCAACCTGGAGATTCTGTGATCCTTTTCTCCAGGCCAAGCAACCCCAGCTCTGAGTGCTGAGAGAATCCTGCTACCCCGTATGACTTGAGTAGGTGCCCTTTGCAGGCCAGCTCCAAAGCTGCGTGGTTCCCTGCCCCTGCAGCCCAGGCTGTCTCAGCTGGTGTGAGGGGTGCCCGTGCTGGGCGCTCCGTGTGAGCAGCGTGGCTGTACCGAGCTGTCCCCGGGCCCTGACCCTCCTTGTGTTCCCAAACGGAACGCTGCGGGTCACAGGAAGTACAGCTGCATTGCTTGGAGTCTCCTCAATTCTTTAAAAGGATTTCCTGGGAACAAAGGCTCTTACTGCTCTTTTTCTTCAATTTGGGGTTTGTTTTTTTTTTTTTCTTCTGACTGCTAATAATCTTGGCTTCTTGTTCACTGTTCTCTCCCCTTTTTAAGGAGGCTGGGGAAATAATGGTTTCCTTGTTTTTTTAGTTCTGAACTCAGTTTGCCGTGGTATCTGTAGGGCAGATAAATCTCCTTTTTGCCTCTTCCTGGCCTAAGAATACCTTTCATTTAGGAGAAACTGTAAATCTAAAATAACAAAAATTACAGTTTGACCTTTATTAGTTATGAAAATAGTGATGTAATGAAATGGCTACGGAGAAGGATCGGTGGGAACAATCATAGGGAACTTTACTTGTCGTTTTCCTGGCTCTGCTTTCTAGAAAGCCCCATGCTTTGCCAAAACTGGTTCTTAGCCATTGCAGCTATAATGCCATTTGGGGCTTTAAGTTTGCTTTGACATCTTCACTCACCCAAACAATCAGTTCCATCGAATTTAGATTGAGCAAAGGTGGAGGGAGTGACTAGTGAGGGCTTGCAGCAGAGTTCCCTGCTGTCCCATCTGTCCCAGAGCAATCTCACCCCACTGGAGTTGATGGCTGCCCATGGGAGCTGCCTGCCAGATGTGCCTGCCTGCAGCACAGCCCTTCTTCCCCCTGGCCAGGCAGTCTGGAGCAGGAGGGCAGTGGGGTGCCATGCCATGGGGAGAACCTCTCCCTGCAGCCCATGTTAAGGGCAGCATCCTCAGGGAGGGCTCTCAGGTGGCCAAACAGCCACCTTCCTTCCTTTTACCACTCCACCCTGCCCCTTCACATCATCTGGGGGATAATTGCAGCTGTTTGGAGGAGCAGAGAGCTCCAGCTGCTGAATCAGTGGGCACATGCATGTCTGGATCGTTCTCCCTCGGGGTTTGGGACTAGACTGCGTCTTCACAACACCAACTATAAAGGATCTGTGACTGACATGAAAGGACTTGGAAAACATTAAAAATTGGTTTAGCCCTGCCCTGGCACCTTCTCCCTCTGCTTTCATGACATGCAAGTGTGAGCATCAGAACTTGGCTTCCTGGGACTAAGCCAGCCTTGGCTCGAGGAAATGGCTATTTAGGTGGTGCTCCATAAAGTCATTGTTACAACTTTGTAGAGTGCCCTTTGAATCAAACCTGGCTCCTTTATGCTCAGACAGAGAGAATGGTCTGTGTTGGTCTGGGTTAGCAGACTCCCCTGCTTATCTTGTTTGATGCTCTCTTCCCTCCTTGATTTTACAGTGCTGTTGGGTCATACCTCACTTTGGCCCTGGGGTTTGCACAACTGCCATGTGAGAAATCAGCTGCAATCCTCAATCTGCTGCAAATCTGATGGAAAACTTTGTTGTTCAGCTTAAACAAGGAGCTGGAGAGACTTGTAGTGGCTCACTGACCCTCTGAAAACATACTGAGGATGGATTGTGCAAAGTTCAGCCTTCAAAACCGTATCCTGCACTCTGGTGTGGTTTTTTGGTTTTACCTGTGCTAACAAAGCTTATTTTAAACTCTGTATCAGCATCCTTGTATGGAGGCTCCAGTATTACCCCTGGATTTATTAGAGCAAACTTCACAGTGTTGGATTTGCATAGGCTTAACAAGGTTACAACGTACAAGTTTAATTAGAAGTAGTAGAGCCCTTGGATAGGAAGTCAAAACCTCAGCTGTTAATACAGCACAATTAAGTTTCTCAGTACCCAGCTAGTAATTACACAAAATTCATTGCAGTATGGAAAGACTGTTTGGAAACAGAAGCAGAGAGGCATGTAGAAGGAGGCTTTTGCAAATACCAACTGCCTGGATTGTTCTACTCTTAGAAAACCATTTTCTCCCTTTTGTCTTGCATAGTAGTGTTTTTGCTGTTCCGAGTTTGTAACTACAGCCTATTCCTTTGCTTGGCATGGGCGGTTTTAAACAGCTAAAGCTTTGAGGTTTGCGTGTCATGAGGTGCTGCAATCCAGTCATTCATTTTCTCTTCCTTGGTGAGTGTTTACGGAAATTTTGAAGGCTCATTGAGGACTTGTACTCATCCAGAAGCAAAATAATCTGTCGTGAACACTTTTGGATTACAGGGACGGCTGGATACAAATCGTATTCCTTGTTTTCAACTAACTTGTAGGGAGTGGTAGTCAATGCAAGACAGTGATTATTTTAGCAGTGACCTTTTCAGCATCCAGCCTATTTATTGTCCAAAACTGTTGGAAAAGCTGTAGTGAGATGGGCCTTTAAAGTCTGGGTTGCACGCACAAGACTGGAGTTAAGCACAGAATAACAGCTCTGGGTTTAGGCTGCCTTTTGTTGCTTTCCCTGAGGGAATCCTGGAACAATGAGGTGAAGAGATGTGCTGGAGCCCCCAAACGGGTTGGCAGCAGAGCCCTGAACCCGAAGCCAGCAGCCAGACCATGCTGTAGTGTGATCACCAGACAGTAATGCTGGAGTCACAGCTCTGGGCAGACACACAAGTGCCTCTCTCTCCTGCTGCATGTGGTGCAGGTATCTGTCCTGCTCTCCTGTCCTGTGCTCATTTTACATAGGTACAGCTCCTTCTGAGCCTTAGGTAAACTCCATTTACCCTGCTCTGCGTGGAGAGTTGAATTCTTTAGTGCTGCAATGGTGGTTTTGTTTTTTTTAAGAAAGAAGTTCATGGATGTCTTTTGGCAAGCAACGCGAAGTAAACTCGGAGATGTAAAGCTTCCTAAATTACTCATCTTTTCCACACAAAAATTGGTGAAATGTAGGGCTTGTCTCGGACATTTTCTAATGATCAAATGTATCTGGCTTCAGACTGAACATCTGAAAGGAACTTCTGGGAAGGAGAGCCTTGGAATAAACAGCAAATGAAACCACTTTATGGCCCTCTTTTGTATTACCAGAGGAGGAGGAGAGTGATTACTTCTTAGCAAATTAGGCTACATAAAAGAACTCTATATAAGGATTATAAGTGCCCTTATGAGTAATAATCAGTGATGCAAGCAGAAAGGGGAAATGCATTATCGCCAGCTGCACTGCTGCCATGTCTGTGAGGATTACTGGGGTTTAATGAGGACCTGCGGGAAGCTCTTTTAGTAATTCCATCTTTCAGGAGGTGATCTCTCAGCCTTCAGGTCCACGGCTTGCATGAAGAGCAGGGGGAAATCCTGAATTAAAAAAGAATGTGGTGATGCATGTTGGGAGCCCTGTGCTTGAGATGTCGTCTCTGCAGAAGAGAGCTATCAGTCACCTCCATGTGGCAAGCTGTGCACACACAGCTCGTATAGATCTTCCCAATTTGTCCTTCTCTTCCCTGCACTTCATTTCTTGTGTTCTCCTGGTTCATCTAGACCATCCTCTGTAGAGCACTGAGTTGATGTAGTCCTCTGTTATGCTTGTCTTGACCTGCAGAGCCCCAGATTTAGAAGAGGATGCCAGTTCAGCATCTCCTGGATCTGGTCTTTGCTGGGTTAGAGAGATGCTAGGTACCTAAGGATGATAAACAAGGAATGTGTGGGTAGTGAAGGCTGTGTTGCAGCTCAGCAGCTAGGAACTTTCACAGAAATCAAAGCTTTTGCAATGTTTTTGCAAGTGATGACTTGCCCTGTAGGTAAAGCAGAAGCTGTGTTTTACTATTTGGTCAGGTATTGAAGTCTATTTTCTCCGCTCATAAGTTTATAGGATTGTTAGAGGAAATTTCAGGATAAAAGGAACTGAGACGTAAGCCCCATCATTGAATCAGTCTCTCATGTTGTGTGTGGAGGGGTCTCTAACAAGTTTAAATGACTGTGTACAGTAATGAGGGCTGGTTTGGATTGCAGGAGGTGAGAGATATGGTGGTGACTTCCCCTGAAAAGGCCGCCTGGAAAGACCTTCTCCCATCTCCGTTGCTTCCACCATCCCTCCATGGGACAGCAGCACGTGCTCCTGGGTATGGCTCGAAGGGACAGACCCTACAGCCTTCCAGTGAGAGGCTTAGGTTTTACCCAGCCCTTCTGCACAGGGGATGGATCTCTCTCTGCTCCACTACCTCTCCTGATGGTCCCTTCCCCAGTTTCCCTGGTGAGAAATAATCAGTTTAAGTGATACTGAAGTCTTTTTTGCTGTCTCCGAAATTTTACACAGCAGTTAAAAATCTGTTTGGCTGAATTATTGGATTCTAGGAACTTCTGTTTGTAGGATGTGTAATAGAAACATCCTTGTTTGGGATGTATCCTGCTTCTAATAGTAACTCTTCCCCATGGGAAAGATGGTTATTAGGTGATTTCTAAATGAAGATATAACACAACAAATACTTAATGGTGTACTTGTTTACCCTCAGCATCTTCTAAGTAGTTCTTTCACATCTGACCTTTCATTTTGGAGTCTAAGCAAAGTTTGCCTCTTTCCTTAAAAAAAACCCCACTGCTCTTCCACAAAACAAACCAACCAGTTAAGTATGAAATATTTGTTTATCCATGTTTCATGTGAAATATGAAAGTGGCTCTCACTGAGCTGGTTTCTGCTGAGCTCCTTTGGTGGCTAGGGATTGTTCTTCCACGAGAGTGAAAACTGGGGGGGTGAAGTAGGAGAGTTTATTGGACTAAGTTGGGTGGAAAGCTCATAGGTGAAGGTGCTGCTTTGTGGGGTCAGATACACAATCACAGGCTGGTTTGGGTTGGAAGAGACCTCAAAGACCAGCCAGTTCCAGCCCCCTGCCCACCTCTCACTATCCCAGGCTGCTCAGAGCCCCGTCCAGCCTGGCCTTGATATCCCCACCCGACTCTGTTTCAGGATGTGGTACAGTGAATTTTGTCGGTTGAAATTCATTGTGATTTAAGGCTTATTGTTTTTGTGGGGTAACTTTACTTTTATGGCCAGGCTGTGTCTTCTTGTTCCCAGGCCCAGTGTTTGAAAGCTCTTTTCCATAAAACTCACTACCTTGCTCCTGACACACTGCAGTGCTTGGCTCAGAGCCCTGGGCTGTGGATGCCAGCACCTGCTATTAATAAGTGGAGGCAGACCATCCCCACTGGAGAGAGATCCTCTCATCACAGGACACATCCATGCCCCTAGCAGGACCAACTTTTTCTCTGTGCTGCCATCAGGACCCGTGTTGCTCTTGACCTGGGATGTTTGCAGGAGCAATGGAGCTGTTGTGGCTGTCCTCCTGTCTGGAGGCTGGCTAAAGTGCCCTCTGACAAGTGGTTGACTTGGTTTTGCATCTTGTGACCCTGGAGAGCTTGGGGGGAAGCTGCTGCTGGTGACTTTTTTTAACTTGCTGTGTAATTTGTCTGCACTTGAAGGGGTGGTCTAGAAATGGAGGATGATTTTGCATCTTGTTTAGCCCCTGAGTCCTGTACTCTGCCTGCATCTTTTCTGTCTCATGAACTGCTTCCTTGCTATTTTCCCCAAGAGAAAAGCTGTTTTTCCATTGTTGCAAGACACTGACCTCTTTAAAAAAGGGCAGACTGAAAGCTAATGAAGCTTTTCCTCTGAGAATAACGCTAATTGTTAGTGAAAGGGTTTTTAATACTGGTGGCAACATCCTTGTTTGTTCCTTAACTAAAGTGCTGTAATAGGTTAGTTATAAAGCAGATTCCTGAATAAAATTAGGAAGTGGGACTAACTATATTTGCTACTGGTGGCTGTGGGACTTGCCCTGAGGTTGTTGATGGAGCAGCTGCTGGGCCAGCCAAAGGAGGGAATCGCTGAGTTCCTGCAGCAGAATCTGATCCTGTGAGAGGCTGATCTGGATGTGTCTCCTCTACCCGCATAATAATCTCCCCCCAAAGGTGCAGGAATGTGATACCTCTTTGGATCTCTTCGCCTTCTGCCAAATGTGGTCAAAACTGACGAGCAAGTTGAAAATTTAATAGGGTGAGGACTGACAAACAACACTACCACGTAAGGTTAATTTCCTTAGAAATCCAGGCCAGAAATATGTGCTGAGGGTTTTATTCTGCAATCACGTGCTTTAAAACTGTGTGGAACAATGTGATTAGCGAAAATGGTATTTTCAGGATTATTTGCAGGGCATATGAAAGCACAACAGCTGAATCCTGTTGTGTTCATGTGTATTAGCATGTAACCAACTTAAAAGAGCTGAAACAACCCAAGTGCCCTCATGGAGAAAAAGCAAAATACATGTATAAAACTTATTTGTGAAGCTGGCAAAACATCTAGTTATGTTGATCATAATCTCTAGGGTTTTCAGCTCTAATCCTTTGGCTGCCTCTTCTTGACAGCAGCAAAAGGATGTTATTTTGTTCCTTTTCCTGGTAAGTGCTTTTGGGTTTTGTTGCTTCTTGCAAAGCTTCCTTCTCTCTTCCCAGCTCTGGAAACACAGAGTTGGGCTGTGTGTGCTTCAATAATAGGATTCTGTAAGTTTGTGGTGATTGGAGCGATTTAAGTTCCTTCAAGGAATGTCAAAGTATTGCTGCGAATGAACTTCAGTGTGAAGGATGCCCAGAACAATTAAGGGTAATTGAAGGGCAGGCATGTTCCTGGAAAGTCTTAAGGGGAACCTCATGTGAGAGCCCAGTGCCTTTTTGTCAAAGAATATCTTGTGCCTATTTTCAGCAGAGTTGGGAAGGAAAACAGGAAACAGCGGGTGGCAACACCAGTCAGGTTTAGGAGATGAACACTACTGATAGAGCAGTGCCTTTTGCATTTGATGGGGTGTGCCAGGGTTGAAGGGATGAGGGACAGGGAGGCTTTTCCTGGCTCTTTTCCGTAAGTAGTAGAATAAAACCAAACTGGTGCCTGAGAGAAAACACTTTGATAATCTTCCTGTGTTAATTTAGTGATAGCAGTGCTTCACTGTGTTATCTTGCCCTAAAAAAAAAACCAGTCTCCTCTAACAGAACTACTGCAGCCTCTGTGTGCTCTGGGTTGCTGTCTGATGAACAGGACCCGTGTCTTTAGTCACCTCAGTGTCAGCAAATGTGACACAACTGTGAAGGGAGAACCGTGACAGCACCAGCACTTGGTGCTCTCAGATCTGTCATTCTCTCGTAGCTGGTTCCACAGACTTCTCCTCACCCTGCTTCAATAACATGGGTTTTGGGGCATGAGGTCTTCAGTTAAATTAATGAAGTAGTTAGTCGTCAATGTCTTTCAGTCACTTCTGCATCTTCCATCAACTGACATCTGCATTTTCACAGATGATGAACTGCATAATCTGTTGCTTTGGCTTTGGATTGTAGAATTAAAACAAAGCACTAGCTGACAGAAACTGCATGCAATGGCACTCTTAATTCAGAGATGGACAGAGTGATTAATATAAAATTAGTCATAGATTAGTCATATTTTTTCTTTGTGTAAATCATGCCTAGTTTCACTTAATATCTGATAAGTTAGTGATTTGAAAGCTTTTATTTTAACCTTCTGCAGTTTGTTCTTGCTGCTGGTGTTACAAGTATTTCATTGAATGGTCTGTCTCGTGTTATTCATCTCTGACTCATGAGATCATTCAGAATATTTTATTATGCTTCCAGAAAGCGTTTCTTTACTGTGGTGATTGGCTATGTTGTCTGTATCCTCCAGTGCTGCTGTGTTGATTCAGTGACTTCTGAGCATGTACGTTGTTCAAATGTGCTGTTTTGTGGTAGGAAATGTTGTGTGAGCTATCAGCTGCTTGGGTCACTGGACTTAATGATGTGGTTAGTTTTGTTCAGGCCCCTTTAGTTGTGCCAGACCTCTGTGTTTGGATCGAAACTTGTTTTTCAAGCTCAAGGCTGGCACTTGCAAATGCGCAAGTTTTGGGTTTCAGCTGTGGCTGCAGTAAGACCCAAAACCAGACTGACTTGTTACCATGGATGCTGTGTGATTTTTGTCTGTGTCAAAATGTCTGCGGCCTTCTGGAAACCAAAAGGAAAAGATGAGGGCTGAGGCATCTGTGTTTTCTGTTCTTATTTGTCTGAGTGCAGCTAGCCTGTCCCAGCATGAATAAGAGATCTGCTACATGGTCTGCAGCAGCTGAAAAATGCATCCTGGGAGAGGGTGATTTAAAGGTGAAAGCGGCTGTGTTTGTGGGTGATACTTGGCGTGGATGGATGGTGTATACAGATGTGGAGAAACCATTCAAGCTGCAGTCCTGATTGCTTCCATTCAGATTCAAACCAGCCTTTGCCCAAAGGCCTTTTACAAAAAATTGTGCCATTAGTGTTCCAAAATAAGACATGCATCAATGGCTTTTTCCATGGAAAACCATTAGCTCTCCAGATCATTCAAACTGTTAGTGTTTCTTCATTGCTTTGCTTCTTGGCTTTAAATCCTCCTCCCAACCTTTCCAAGGCAAGATAGCTGGACACAATCAGCTTGCATCAGTGACTTCCTTGGAAGTGTATATGTGAATAATTTTTCCTCAATAATTTTGAATCCTGTTGCCTGTGGAAATTTCTTTTAAAAACGTAGGAAGACTGTCTTAGTAGCTTTTAAACTGAAACACAAACAGGCAGACATGAGGCAAGTGTGTGGGAAGGAGCAGTAATTGGAACTGTGCTGTGACTACCCGGGTCCCATGTTAGAGTCATTTTTTAGCTTTTAGTAAAGAGGAAGGGCTCTTTCAGATCTTGTACCTCAAAGCCCTGCTTTTCTTGATCAGAAATGATTAGGCAAAGCAGATCTTTGTTCTTATCTAGTAAAGAACAGACATGAATCAGACTATTTGCTTGCAGTGCTCTTGCATTCTTCTGAAACAAAGCTCATAGGAGTCACAAAGCAAAGAAATAGTGCTGCACCTTTCTTGTTAAGCTGTGCCCCTAAACACAGTGCAACGTGTGAATTTTTCAGGGCTTTGAGCACAGGGCTGTGTCCCGTTTAAATTCACACGGTGTGTAATTAATTGCATGGAGTTGTGCTTCTTGAATTTGAAAAAAAATGGGTGGCTGTTGCAGAAAACATTTGATTGGCAAGGTAAAATATTACTGCTGAACATGCAAGATTGTGGGATTAGGATTTGCGTTTTCTTTCTGGTTAAGAAATTAGAGTCTGGCAAGGAAAAAGAAAATCATATCGTGCACCTTTCTTTCCTGGGGCTACTGGAGAGGTTCCCCCAGGGCGTTTATACATTGTGATGTTCTCTCTATGAAAGCAAAAACCCAATTAACTCTCACCTGGTTTGCCTAGTCCTGCTCTTCTTAAATGATCATTCCTAACTGGCTCTTGGTTGTGAGTGTGGTTTTCTGGGAGGTTGTTTTCGTGATACTGAAAGTGAACTAGGATTGAACTCGTTGGAGAGCTTTGCTCTTGCTATCGAGTCTGGAGAGACCCGGCTGCCTGTGTGCCCTCAGGTCAGGGCTGTGTGTGACATGGGAGCAGCTATTCCCTCAGTGGCTGTTCTTGGATGATAATTTACCCTTCCAGTTAAACCAGAAAAGCCCCACCCTTTCCCAGAAGTCCCAACAAACCCCATTTTTCAGTCATCGGCCTGAGCTCCAGACTTTCCCTGAGGGCTATCAGCCTTCCTGGCATCCCAATGCAGGGCACAGGGTGAAGCCCCCTGGATTTCTGTGTTCTGTGCTCTGTTCAGGCTGGAGGAATGCTGGGATGAACATCACAACCAGTCCTATAGGAAATACTTCTGTAAGCAGTCTTCAGAGGTGAGGGTGTGCAAGAGAGGTTTCATTAGCTTAGGGTTAGAGGGTGTCTGTTGGGCGTAGTGTCAGGGTTTAACCCCAGCCAGCAACTAAACCCCAAAAAAGAACTTGTTCACTCCTTTCCTGGTGGGATCGGGGAGAGAATTGGAAGGGTAAAAGTGAGAAAGGTCATGGGTTGGGATAAAGATGGAGTAATAGGGAGAGCAAAAGCTGTGCACACAAGCAAAGCAAAACAAGGAATTCATTTCCCACTTTCCATGGGCAGGCAGGGGTTCAGCCATCTCCAGGAGAGCAGGGCCCCACCACAGGTAACAGTGGCTTGAAAAGACAAATGTCAGCAGTTTGAACATCCTCCCCCAGCTTTATATGCTGAGCGTGGTGCCATAAGGTCTGGAATGTCCCTTTGGTGAGTTGGGGTCAGCAGTCCCATCTGTGTCCCCTCCCAGCTCCCTGTGCACCCCCAGCTCCTCACTGGGGTTGGGTGAGAGGCAGAAAAGGCCTTGGCTCTGTGCAAGCCCTGCTCAGTAAGAACTAAACCATCCCTGTGTTATCCCCACTGTTCCCAGCACAAATCCAGAATTTAGCCCATACTACCTGCTGTGAAGAAAATTAACTCTATCCCAGCCAAAACCAGCACCGGAAGTTCATTAGTCAAAACTAAATTGAGTTTGAGGAAGGAAGGAAGGAAGCGGGGGAATGGGAAATGAAGCCCACTTCCCTAGCAGCCTTGGGAACAAACTGAATCCTTGTGTTGCCAGGGTGTGAGGCAGGCAGTTCCCTTCTGAGGAATGCAGGGACACGTTCTCTTCCTCACCAGCCAGCCAGTGGCCGTACAGCTTGCCCGAGGTGTGGGCTGCCTGTAACTCTGACTCTGTCGAGAAGGAAATGACTAAACTTGCTGTCAAACCACGGTAACAAAGAACATCTTTGATTTACTGAAATAGTGGTGATGGAGAGGCCTGGGAGTAGCTGTGGTGCTGCCACCCGTGCTGGGAATAGCAAATCAGTCTGGAGAATGGCCGCCGTGGGGAGTGTGAGTCTCCTGCTGTGATGGAAGGTGACAGACCCGGCAGGGAGCTCGGTTCTGAACAGCTGCTGGGGCTTCCCTGTGCTGCAGAGGATGCTGAGGGAGTTGGGGCAGGACTGGTGGCTGCAGCAGGAGGGCCAGGCCAGCTGTGACCAGCAGTGGTGGCCAGTCCCACGCAGCAAAGGTGCAGCGGCAGAATCCCGTGGCCGCCGCGCTCTGCGTCTCCTTCCCCCCGCGTGTCCTGGCAGCCTGGGCAACGGGAATCCCAAAGGTCCTGCCAATCTCTGAGCCTCAGCTCCAGTCAGATACTTGTAATGAAGGGGAAAAGCTCCACCTAATTATAGGTTTTCCATTTCGGCCCTTCATATTACTTTAGGCAGGCTTAAAATAACACCGTTAACTAACTTCTTTTCCCTGGCTTTGCAGTTTCATACATGACATTCTGCAGTGCCCTTTATAGAAACCTCAAATATTTTTTTTCCCCGCCTACCACATTTTGTGTCTTTTTCCATCTGGCAGATGTTTTTTCCCTGCGTTGCACAGGGCTCAGTACATAATTATTCTGTTGCAATAGCCTGGAGCCCCAGTCCTGTGACGGAGTCTGCTTGTACAGGCTCCTATGTCCTGCTCAGTTCTGTGTCATTTTTTTCTCCCCTGGTGGTTTTGTTCAATCTGTCTAAAAAAATATCTAAAAAAAATGTTGCTCTGAGAAGTAATGAGCACCCAATCGTTTGTGTGCCTTGAGATCATCTGTTACAGCTTCTTAGTGTATAGCCCTGAAAATGTTTGGGGTTTTTTTCCCTCCCAGTCATACAAGGGCTGAATTCTCTCTCTTCCAGTTTACAACCTCTGGATATTTGTAGTTTGTTGCCAGAAGTCAACAACAAGTTAGTCAGTGTGCCTTTATTCCTACATTTTTGAGCTGATTCTTTGCTTTTCCATCATGTTACTTGCTTGTCTTAAACTCCTGCTCTTGCTCTTGGCATGATTTTTGTTTGGAGAGAAGTGTCTGAGTGTGCCAGTGAAGTGTCCCAGGTGGGGGTACCCTGGGGTGTTCCCAGTTGTTTCCATCCTTCTACCAACCATATTTCACTGAGCACTTGTATTTGAGTCACTGATTCTTAAGCCTCTTCTAACGGGAGCTCATGTAACTGCATAGGTTTGGAAGTTTTTAGTTATTAGCCTGAAGTTTTATTCCCCAAACTTCCCTTCGGCATTTCAAATTCAGAGCTTACCCAGAACCTTCACCTAGAACAGTTTAGTCAAACTTCCCTTACCAAATAGCTCCTCTTTTGTCCACAGTCTGTAGATGGGAGTATCTGAGACTAAAACTTCCTGCCAAACCACAATAACAGAGAACATCTTTGATTTACCAAAGTAGTCATAGTAAAGAGACTCAGTAATAGCTGTTGAGAGTGAGTTGTGGGGTTGGTTCAGTGCTATGGGCTGCTCTGACTTCCCCTGGCACTTCACACCCTGATTTTCAGATGTTCAGCAACACTGGGTGCTTGTCTGGGGTTTGTTTAGGTCGAAGTAGTGAGAAAGAACCCTGGACAGGCATTATTCACCTTTGTTTTGTGCTGCTGTATGTGTGTGATCAGCTGGGGAGGTCAAGGGCAGGCACAGGCCAGCTGTGTAATGCAGAGATACTGGGAAATAATGTTGCTGGGAATTATTTGGAATTAACAAGCTCACTTCCTTTTTGTACATCTGTTGTCATCCTTTAATCTCTTGGTATTAGCTTTTTTTAAATGCTGTTATGTATCTCATCCACTGTGCTTCCTGTATCCTGTGTCACTTGATAATAAACTTTTACAAGATATCACTGTTAAGTCATCTCAGACTTTGAGTGATTAATCAAAAATCTCTGTTTCTCTTTTTCTCAGTGTTGGAAGTTTATATGGATCAGTGGTACTTGCTCAAGAGTGACAGTGGAGATCAACACTAAGTCTGCTCCTGTGGGTGAGTAATCTAAACCCACTGCATTGCTGATGTCTGTTATCTACTATCTGCTGGTTTTTTGCTTTTTGATATCTCACACAACAGCTCCTTTGGGCTTTCATTTCAAATGTCATTAAAATGATGCTGTATATGACTTCCAGTAAGAGTTGTAGAAGAATGTCAGTGTGCTTCTGCAGATATCCATTGATTTTGTATCTTTTAAAGGATGGTCCTCACTTAACAAAGTCTAAGCTGTTGCTTAGAGTCAGGGAAATGTGGAAACTGTCTTTCCACTTTTTAATGACAGTGGATTTAGGGTTAACGCGTGGACTGTGGCAGAGTAATGAAGTCTATTTGGATTATCCAAGAACCAAAACTGAAATGAGCATTGGAGCTGTGCTGTGGCTTATGAAGGGTTCAAGCAGTGCCAGTGCAACCCGGTTTGAAGGGTTCAGCTCCAGCACAAGATCCCCCTGGACATGCTGTGACTGTGTGATGCAGCTGTGCATGTGCAGTTAATCTGACTCAGCAGGTCTATGGCAACATGCAGAGAAACTGCCAAGAGCTTTCAGATTACTGGGGCAAGTTTATGAGGAAATGCATTCAGCAAAAGAGAATATGTGTTGTGAGATCCTTTGGAAATGGCCCAGTTCTGCTGGCTTCAAGGAGCAGCATTTTGCATTTGGTCTAGACTGATTTGATCCAAGTAGCCTAGTGCATGTCAGAGCTGGCAGTCTTGTTTTGGGAATGGTTATCCCTCATCTACTTTGTTTTGGATGTTATGGTACAATTTAGCATCCTGAATTCCAGCTGGAGAGCTGGGTCAGATTGCTGAGCCTGCACTTGATCCATGCACCCCCTGGCTGGGATGTGCTCATCCCATAACTCCACAGCTGGGCTCCCAGTCCCACAGGATGTGAGGACTGGTGTCTCATTTGAAATACCATTTCCCTTCCTTTATTCCCTTACCCTTTCCATAGCCCTTGGAGTGCCTCTTCATGGCTCTCTGACTCTTCCCACACTAAATCACTGTGCATGAGCTCTCTCTGGGATTCACAGCTGCCCAAGGTCTTGCACCAGACCTGGAAAGAAGTGAGTGTTGCTCCTTGTTTGTCAGAAGCCCTAAACTCCACTGCCAAAAGCTTTTATTCCCTGAGTTTTTAATCAGAGGTCTGCTGGCTCCTGGAGTGGTTCTCACCTATCATCTCCCATCCGGGTCACATTTGTTCAGTTTTGTCACTGCTGATCAGGGTTGCTGGGATTACACTCCAGCTGGATTTGTGTCCATCGTGGCTGTAAAAACGTGGTTAAAAGTCTGATGCTGGCTGGCAGCCACGTTCTGCTGGATGTGTGTTTGGAGACTTTCAATCTGCTGGCATCACCATGCGGATGTGTTGCCTTTTCTAGAAGCCTCTCCGTTTTTGCTCCCCAGATGCTGTGCTGATTCCCCCTCCCTGGGAGCAGCAGAAGGCCTGGGACATACATCTGCCTGGTTTTCCCTGGCGCTCTTGCTGCTGCTCCCTGGGAGGGGGTGTGTGTGTCCATGTCCAAGGCTGTAGTAGCAGGTGCTCAGTCCTCCCTTCTCTGTTCCTGGAGCTCCAGTGCTGGCAGGTCTGTGGCATTTGGAGGAGTCGGACCTGTTGCCCTCAGCAATCGGTCTGAAAATCCTGATTTCTCCAGCTGCTGCTTGCTTTCCCCATTAAACAGATAAATAAGAGCCGCCCCGTACCAGATGGCAGGAAATTCCCGTGCCTGACTCAGCGCTGACAGGGGCAGGGGGCTGTGTTTCGGGCTGCCGGCTGCTTCTCCCACATGGGGAGGAACATGGGCTTCTTTGCTGGGTTACCACAAGTTCAGCGCAGATGTCTGACCTCCAGTCTCGCCACACAGAATACACCAGCATGTTCAGAGTGGAGTTTCAGTGCCTCTGCCCACGGCCTCTATCCATAAAAGCATGGATTTCCATCCCGTTGTTCCTGCCCTGGCTAGCTCCATGTTAAACATGCTGCTGCCAGTTCAGCCTTGCTCCACAGTAAGGCCACATGTATAAATAATCCAGAAAGGCTAAATAAGGCTTTAAAAATAAGCCTTAGCAGAGACAGCTGCTCCAGCGTGGTACCATGAAGCACAGAAACCTGGCTAAGACCGTGGAGCCAGAGTCAGTCATGCTCCCTGCAGCTCCTGCTCTTTCCTAGCAAAACCTGCAGGTTTGCAGGTGTGCCTTCGCCCTGCTCCACCAGCTCTGAGGTAGCTCTGTGCTCAGTGGCAGCAGATTTTTGGTGTGTCCTAAGCTGAGACAGAGCATCACATGCAGCACTGAAATAGTGTCCAGTCCACCCTCTTACAGTGCTTGTGTGCAAAAGGCAAAAATCTGTATTTGTTGGGTTTTCCCCCCCTCAGTGTCACATTGAATAGAGGAGGCAGAAACGCACAAGGGTACTTCTATGTATTCCATTTATTGGCACTTGATGATTTGTCCTGCAGGGCCCAGCCCACACACAGCTTTTCTTGGGCTTTTAATAGTTGTGCTGAACTAAACTGTGCTCGAAATAGTAATAATTTCAAACATTTCCCCAGAGCCTGTGGCTGATCTGCATGTTTATGGGGGTGCAGCACTGCCCGTGGCTGAGGCACGGGAGGGTCCCCAGACAGGCTGTGATGGGGATTTTTCTGGTGTCTTTTTCCTCCCCTTCTTCTGAGGGGAAATAGTGCTGCTTGCAGAAAAGAAGCGTGTTATTGTACTTTTGCTCCTCACATGTTATGTGATGTGGTTTGGGTAACGTTAATGTAACTTAAAGTTCTGCTCACCCACAGTTCTCATGGTGGCTCTCCAATACCCATAAATCTCGGCAGAGAGGGGGGATGTATTTACCTGCAAACAGCAAGCAGCCCGCCCTGTTTATCCAGCGTGTGACCCCTCTGCTGCACACGGCGTTTTCCTGCCTCCCTCCCATCCAGTTCTTCTTATTTTATTGACTTTCCCACTCCTGGCAATTGCTTTATATGCAGGAAACATTAATTCATCCCTCAAAAAGCTTGAAAACCTGATTTCAGTTCTTCTCTTACTCTTTGAAAAACTCTTTCTGCTCTCTTTAAGACCAAAAATGTACATTTTCCCTGTTTATTTAGACGAGCTTATTTTGTCTGCAGAAATCTTGTAAAAAGCTAAGTTTCTTTGCTTGCATTTATAATCTTCTGAGGTTTATGTTTTGGGAATAATCTTTGTGAGCTGGAAAAAGATTGTCCAATCTTTTTACGATGTCCCACTTTTTGAGTATTGCATCTTATTAGGAATACAGTTGGCTGTTTGCATGGCTTTTTTCTTCCTCTGTATAGCTTGGGGGAGAAAATATATAATTTCTTCATCTAGTAATAATGCTTGGCACTTTGCATCTTCAAAGAACTCTATGGCTTGAATAATTCCTATAACACTGTGCAGTAGTTTCTCATCATTTCCCCCATTTTACAGATGGACAAAGTGAACAAGAAGTCAAGTGAGCTTAGGCCATGGAAAGAGAAACAAGGTCAGTTTGAGTCCCCACCTTCCTGACTTGTACTAGAGCAAAAGATAGTTTGATTCAGGTTGACACAAAGGGAAATGTAATGATCTTTCGTAACCTTTTTAACTACTTATTTAAGTGCATTTGCTGGTGGTGTTTTTTGGCGTTGTTTTTTTTTTTTCCCCCTAAGTAAGTTTTCTCATTGAGGTGGTTGTCCCTTCTCAGTGAATGGTTGGAGGTGTGTGAGGAACTGTCTGAAGTTTTATAAAGGTGAAGCAGCATGTTAATGGGTTTAGGTTTGTGGGGTGTCACTCACTGCTGTCTGGGCAATCTCTCTGCTCCTTCCCTCCTCTTTCCTCTCAAACCAGAGGCAGGGGAGACTTTTTCTGTATTATCTGGGAATATTTTTTTCCCCATCTTGTTTTCCATCTGAGACTAAGATGGGAAAAGTGAGCCATCTCAAAATGGGAACTGTGTCAATACATAGAAGCTGATCTTTCTTGTCTCATCCACCACATGCCATGCTAAGATTTCTTTCCCCCCTCCCATGGAGTGTAGTGGAAGTTGTTGGCTCAGAGTGGTGTCTGGAATGATGTCATTTGCAGAAATAATTTCATAGAACTGCACTAGGCTATAGGCCTCGATTTACAGCTGCCTAATGAACTGCCGAGACCCCCAGATGTGTTGCATGGCATAGAAAAGGTGAGTGCTGTAGGCAGGGAGCTGTGCCATCAGGCACTCTGTTACAGAGGAAGTTCGTGGTAACAGTTTTGTTGCCTACTTGCTAGAAGTTAGTTAAAACTTTTTTTTTTCAGGAATTCTGGCTTTTTACAAAGTTGCTTTGGAGCACTGGGCAGTGTTATGGCAGTTTAGTCCTCTTGTGGAGAACAGATTATCTGCTAGGTGCAGAGGAGCATGGAAATCACATGAAGAATTCCTTCATCTTCCTTAGGAAAATATCACGGCTGCTTCTCTGCAGGCTCTCAGAGGTTCCCTGGCCATTTTCTGACTGGCTTCAGATGCCTTGTTAGATAAACTTTCAGGCAAAAAGCCTTGCATGGCTTAACACAACTTTATTCTGGGCATGCCCTGCTAGTGAAGGCAGCGGAGAAAGCAGCTGTCCCCAGCCACATGCTCTTTTTGGGGATGCAAAACTTTGCAGAGCCTTTTTTAGGGGCTCAAGATTTAGTTCCAGGATTGTATTTAGTTTTCTGTTTCTGATGGGTAGGACAGGTGGTATCCTGATGCCTTAGATGAGACCTTCCAGCAGTGGACAGCAGCACCAAGGTATCACAGCCAGTATTTTTATTTTCTTTTTTCTTTGGCTTTCTTACAGAGCTGATACCTCATTTGTGCGTGCTCCTTCCCAGTGTTGGGCAGAGCTGTCCTGAACCACTCCATGCCCCCAGGGCTCTGGTTTCATCCTCTGTTTCTCATGATACCCAAATTGCTGGTTACTTGTCTGCTGACTTTTTGAGGATCCAAATGTGGCTTTTCTTGAATCTGGATGTTTTTCCCTTGCTGGGCTTGGGAAGCCCTCAGGGCTGAGTTGGAACCTGGACTTGGCAGCTGTGAGTGCAGAGCAACTTTCATGCCTTGCTTGCAGGGTGTGAGTGCTTGTGGTGGGGTCTTAGTGTCTCTCCTTTGTCATCTGACAGCTTCTCTCACCAGGTTTTGATTTCCGCTGCTTAGGAAAAATGTCAGCAGCTCAGCGTGTGGGGAGCTGCATGCGCATCTTGGGCTCTTCTGTTATGTTTGTTTTAATTTTGTGTTCTGGAGTTTTTTTGAGGTATGGCATCCAAAAGTGGTGAGTGCCTCCAAGAACGCATCCAGGGCAAATTGCTCGGATCGTGCTCATACCCAAGAAATTTTGTCAAATCCTTTAGGATCTCTGGGTATTCCTTAGATATTTGAAATCGAGAGGAAGGGACCAACTGGGGCATCCCTGGGCTGGAAGGTGATTGCCCAGGGAGGGTTGGATGGGGCTTCTTATTTTTTTCTGGGGCTTCAAACCACTGTCAGAAAGCACTGAGGTCTTCAGTGGAAAACAGCTGTTGTCATCTTTTCAGCTCTCCTCCCAGCAAATTGGCGAGCTCCTCATTTCTCCCGTGTTTGAAAGGCTGGGGTGGTGCGGCCCAAGTCTGACAAGTGATACCCAGGGAGCCTGGCTGTGTTCTCTGGGGGGATTCCAGCTGTAATCTGGCCCTCTGAAATGAGCAAGGAAGTGGCTTCCAGGCTGAGGTATCTGGAAAATATCAAGGGGTATGTGATGAGGTGTAAAAGGCAAGGGCCACTCTGAGGAGTGAGAGCGCTCCAGAAACCTGGCAGTGACGGCAGTAGGAGTGGTGCTGGATGCAGCTGGAGAGGGGCTGGAGCAGGAGCTCTGTGTCCAGTCTTTCCCCTCTTTCTAAAGGAGGCTCAGACCCACTCTGCATTAAAATGGTGTTTGTCTCAGCCTGCTTCTCTCCTGGCCAGCCTACACTTGCTCCAGATGTTCTCATATCTCAAAACTGGAGATGCACCTGAAATTGTCCTTCCAAGATTTGGAAGCTTTTGTGATAAAGCTGTCTGCCTGCCAGTGTTTTCAAGGACACGTCACACTTTGAAATCTTGGTATTAAAATAATTGCCTTTGAAATGAAGGGAGGGTCATGTGCCCTACATCAGAAATTCCTTTTAGTGCTTATTAATCCGGTATATAAATGTCATGGCTTACATCCACAGGGTGTTTATATTGAATTTTTAGCTGCATCAGTATCTCTTGCGCCTCAGAATAAATGCCATATAATCTGGTAATGAGCAATATTCTTAATTTAGAAACCAAAAATAGGACATAGACAAATCTGAGTTACTGGAAGAAAGTAGGAAATAGCCTTACCTCATGAGGGCAGAGGAAATTCAGTTGAATCATCTAGTGTTTAGTGTAATGGTAAGGCCAGAGAATTCCATCTGTTTCCCTAGGGTGGCACAATGATTGCCGTATTCCAAAGGTCCCATCCTCCTCTGGCACACCTCTTCTGAGGTGGGTAACAGGGGGTAGTTGGGAAACGCCCTGAGCAGGTCAGTGCCCACCAACTGGAAGTACATTAAGTACTAGGGATTTAGGCTTATGGTCTCCAACACCCTGTTTGAGGGAGATGAAGTTGTTCCTCTGAGACTTACAGTGAGCAGCACTGGCCAGGACAAGATGAGAATTTGGAAGTGGAGTCATCTTTGCTGTGGCAGGTGGGCATCATCCAAGATCTCTAATGTCTGAAGCACCTTCCAAGGTGCTTCCAATAGTTCTACACCTGGAGGAGGTGCTTTTTCTCATGCCCTTAGCAATTGTTCTTAAGGAACAGCAGTGGAACCAGTAGTCATATAAGCATCAGTGGCTGGTAACAGTCAGTGCCTGATACACTGAGGATGGTAATACTGCTGGCTGTCCCCACGGGGTGATGACTCAGTGGACAGTGTTTGTTTTCTCCGCACCATGAGGGGCACGGGCTGTTAACTTTTAGCTCAGATGCTGTGTGCTGGGCAGGTGGGTGAACTTTATTCGGTGGAGGCTTTCCCTGACTCATTCCCTTTCCCACCCTGTGAGCTCTCTCAGTGCAACAGAGCAGCACTTGTTTGCCCTGATTCACTGAGTGGTTTTTGGTTTTTGTTCTGTGTGCAGTAACAGTGGCTCTGTGTAACCCTATGTAAATTTTGCCTTGAAACATCTTCGTGAAGAGGTTACCTTCCTATGTGATGGTGGTGTCACACTGAACCAGAGTGATGTGGAGCAAGATCCATATTGGAAGTGAATGTGTCTGTTGCAGACTTGATGTGAGTTTTGTATCTTCAGTGTTTCCCTTGGTCCCAAACAATCACACACAGACGCACACACACACAGCTGTGCTCTGGTGGTGCCTCTAAGTGGAGAAGGAAGGCAGATTGTGGCCACAATGATCAGGATGTTTGTGGAGATTTGCTCGTGTTGTGTTTGTGGCAGAGGCCACGTCTGGCAGCAGACAGTCTGAAGTCAGTCAAGGTGAGGAGAGCTGGTGTTTTACTGGGGACCTTACATAGCAGGCTGCTGTTTATTACTGATAGCACCCACAGGTTGCACAGAGCTGCCAGGATCTATATTTTGAGGTCCTGTTTTGGTCACTTGGTCAAACAGGCAGCCAGTGTTAAGCATGTTCTCAGTAGCACTGACTTCAGTGGCATTAGAAACACGCTTGACATCAAATGTGGGCTTGTGCAACTTGCTGATCTCAGGCTGGGTGGGTCTTGCTGAAAAGCTCCTGTGCCGACAGAGAGACTGTCGCTATTTCAGGCTGTGGTTCTGCTCGGCTGTCAATCCAATTTAAGGGGACCAGATTATAAACACTCTGAAACGCTGAGCTGGTGCAAAGCTGCTTTGCTGATAAGGAGCTGTTCAAAATATTTGGAAAGTTCAACTCTGCTGCGGGACTGGGCAACCATTCCTGGCTCCACTCCCAGGGCTGAGTGCCAGCGGTGTTTTGGCTGGTTTGCCTGCTTGGCTGGACGCCGAGTAGCCGAGGCTTGATGTGCCCTGGGTGTCACTGTGCCTGAGGGACACTGGGGGATGGCAGTGGTAAAGCAGCTGTCCTGGTTCTGCCATCTGGGCAGTGAACAGCTGTCTGTCCCTGTGGGGACAGAATATAGAGTGATGCATCCATCAGGTGCTGCAGCATTGCCGGGAATACCAAAACGGAGCTGACGGCAGTCCTGGTCCCCTTGTATCTGTTCCTGGCTCCCAACAGGAGATGAAAATCTGATAGGTGGGAGTGCCACATCTCTGTCTGGGGAAGAGCTTTGTTGGCTGTCACTGTTTCAGCCCCAGAATAGTCTGGCAGCAGAGCAAATTGCCAGCTTGCAAATGCTTGCAGGAGCCTCTTTGTGGATTTGGTTGCTTTTTGCTCCAAGACCTCAGCAGAGATTTCCACATTTCCTCCCTTGGCCATGCCCTGGCCCTTGCCCTTTCCCATCCTGTCCCTTTCAGTGCAACAATGTGCTAGTGTTTATTGCTTCCCTTGCAGATTTGGACACTGATGGAATTTACGGAATCATAGACTGGCTTGGGTTAGAAAGGACCTCAAAGATCATTTCATTCCAACCCCCTGCCATGGGCAGGGACATCTTCACTACCCCAGGTTGCTCAGAGCCCCATCCAACCTGGCCTTGGACACTTCCAGGGATGGGGCAGCCACAGCTTCTCTGGGCAACCTGTGTCAGGGCCTCAACACCCTCACAGGGAACAATTTCATCCTGATATCCAATCTAACCCTGTTCTCTGTCAGTGTGAAGCCATTCCCCCTTGTCTCTCACTCCAGTTCCTAAGGAAGACTCGCTCTCCAGCTTTCTTGTAGGCCCCCTTCAGGTACTGGAAGGCTGCTGTGAGATCTGGATGAAACCTTCTATTTTCGTATTTTCATTATCAAAGGGGTGTGTCACATATAAATTTAACACCTTTGCATCCTGTGAGTATCTAGAGTAGCTACACTTGCATGTTTCCACTCCTCTGTAGCCGATCTCATAATTTCCCTTAGGGACCTTCTTTGCAGCTGTGCTGCCATTCACAGAATCTCTGGCAGCTGGGCTGCAGTGCTCTGAGCAGGGAATTAGGAAGAGTGATGTGCACAGTCCAGCACAAACGTGGCGTTATGTGCTCTGGATAGTTCCTGCAGGCGCTCACCTGGATCGGATGCCCGGTGCCAAGGGGTTTCTTGGTGCCTGGGTTCGATGTTAAGGTGTGTTTTCCTGTTCAGCAGGGTGTTGTCAGCCGGTGATAATCGCCCTGTCACTAAAGGTGGGGGCAGCGCTGCTTTGAGCAGCTGAAATAGCTGCCTGTTGGGAGGACGGGGAAGGGAAGCCCAACAACATTGCTACATCAGGGGAAACTGTGAGTGCAGTCAGTTCTGTCAGCGAGAAACCGTGTAGGTACACAACAAACACTAGTAATGGGCTGCGTCTGTCTCCTCTAATGCTTCCCCTATCTGATCAGTTGTCAGCGTCTGTTAATCTCTGCTGCCACAGAACATGGAGACAGCTCTGAGGTTTGTGCTGTTAAGGGTGTGTGCTGTGTATAATTTACAGAGTGTTGTGACAGCCGTAGCGAATGCTGTGATCCACGCCACGGAGCGCTGGGATACGGCTGCCTTATCTCCTGTGTTATGCAGGAGGAGTTCGGAGCCTTGCTGGCGTTACAGCAGGAGAGAGAACGTGTGTGGTCATGTTGCCCTCATTAGACATTTGCATGTGGCTCCTTGGAGCACCAGGTTGCTGGCCCGCAGCCACACCAGCGTCTTGGGATCCTGTCAGATCTTGCAAGCAAAGGAGCACCAGGCTGGGTCACAGTTCTTGGACAAGAAGCTTCCAAGGAACAGGCCGCTGATGCAGATACCACAGACGTCCTTGTGGTGCCCTGTGTGTTCTGACATGCATGCTGGGTGTGTTTCTCTTTTTCTGTTGTTACTTGGTATTTTCTGATATAGTGTCAGTGAGAAATAAGTCGATTCTCCTCTCTCCCATACCGTGGCCAGTTGTAAAGGATTTGAAATGAGTGTTTTGAAATCTGCAGAGGGGTATAGTGTTGATGTTTTTTATGGGATAAAAATTGCTCAGGCACACATTGAATATCCGCTTGCACTGAGCTTGGCTTTAGCAGCAGTGTGGGGCCGTGCTTCAGATTCCTGGATGCTATTGCCACGTGGAGTGCTGTCTTTTTTCCTCACTGGTGCAAAGTTCCCACGAGTGAGAAGCTCCCACTGGTGAGAATTTTGCACTACGTTGAATGTGTGCTCTACCTGGGTAGGCTCACCCCTTAAAATAGCCATGAAGACCAGGGTAACAGGAGCCCCAGCTCAGGTGAGCAACTTTTAACCTAAGCCCTTCAGGGTGACTGGTTTAGCTAAGCTGTTTCTTTTGATTTAATGCAGGGATACCAGTTTACTTCACCTTCATGTCTGTCTTCAGTCAGGTTAGCTCTCTTGAGTTTGGCAGCTGGAATTCAGAAAATAATGGCTGTTTTACAGCATATTATTGGCACACTGCTGTGTACAAGTTCAAAATTGTTGACCCCACCTGAGATGGAAGTTTCCTACCTTGGCCCGCAGTGCTGCAGTACCAGGAGAGCCTCTTGGGCAGGGTTGAGGTGTTGTGTGAGTACAGAGCAGGTGGTCTCAGCTGCCAGAACCACTGCTGAGTACAGCCTGAGGAGTGCCTGTGGCATGGAAACTCTCCAGCAACCATGTGGAATTGTTTCCTCTGGCTGGAAGGAGGATCGCAGCTGTCTGGCTGTGGCCTGGCTTCTCAGTACTGGTTTCAGGCCTGAGGAAGTCCTCTGTCCCAGGATATGTTGGTTTTCTTCCTTCCCCCTGCAAGCTCCCTGGGCAGCCCAGGCAGCCAGAGCACTGCTCTCTGGGTACAACTCACTGGTCACTCACTGTAAGGCCAGTGGTAAACGTCTCCTCCTGAAACCCTCAGGTGCCTGGTTGGATCAGGTTGGCTTCATTACCTGTTTACTCAGCAGGCTGCCTTTGAAGACATCCCAGGTACCTTACTCACACCTCTTTCTTCCCTGCCAAATGCACACTTGTGCTAAATCACTTCCTTCCAGTCCTCATCAATGGTCAGGAGCGTGACTGGATATCAGCTCTTGTTTCGTTGATACTGAGACTTAGTTTAGAAAAACAGGATGCCATGGAAGTAATTGTCTTGTTCATGTTATTTTCCTAAGTCTTCATTTTTTAGCCACAATAATGCGACAGGGAATTAAACCCCTACTTTTTGGAAGGTTTTTAATCAGCTGACAGTATTGATTAAGATGTTGCAATCTGTAAAATACAGCACATCATGCTACTACATCTTGGACAACGCTCCATTTTCTTTTAAAAGACAATTTAAATAGAATATTAGGGGAGAGGAAAAAAAAAACCCCACCCCAAACCAGAGCACAGAAATGGCAATTTAGTATTCTTGACATTTCTCAGAAAGCTGCTTAAGATTATCTCCTTAAAATGGCAGATTTTGCCTGCAAGTCAAGTAGAGGAGCAGGAACTGGTATTTCATTAAAATACTAGGAGAGGCCTGAATGCATTTATGATCCTTGAGACATTTGCAGGAAACAGAAACTTGCTATTTAGAACTGCCAAAAGTTTTAATAAAGGCCAAATCACAAATCCCAAAATCCAGCAGCATGACTCGGATACTTCCTCTGCCAGAGAGCTCTGCTTGTTACCACACAGAGATACCTGTTCTGGCTTTTTTTTCCCCTTCTTTTTCTGGATTTACTTGTAAAATCCCCAGCCTAAACTTCCCAACACAGGCCCATGCTTCTCCCTCGGATCCTGTCCCTGGTCACCAGAGAGAAGAGATCAGTGTCTGAAACACACTAAATAACATTTCAGTAGCCCAGGATTTCCAAGGTATTTCAGTACTTCCAAAGCTGTAGTGTACCAGGAGCGACCACACTCGTGTTGAGGGACGCATCCTGGGCTGAGCCCAGAGCCCCAG
>VZRQ01002569.1:0-27535 GCA_013397975.1 Machaerirhynchus nigripectus
CGGGCAGCCGTCCTTCTGAGACCCTCACCAGCCCCAGCCGTCGGAACCGGGACCGGCTCCCCTGGGAATACCAGGAGAGAAGGTGAGGGTCTGAGCAGCCACGAGGACTGAGGAAAAGCATCTCTCAGCCGCACCAGGACCCCCACCTGGCGCAGGACCAAAGGCGAACTGTCGGCCAGACCGACCCGTGCAGCAGGACAAGCACCGTGCCAGGCACAGTGCCCGGGTCAACACCTCGGCCACCCAGGGCGAGCAGCGCCAGTCGCTGACCAGCTGCGGGTGCCACAACTGAACATCAGCCAGAGACGCGCCGGGACAAGGCTCCCAGAGCACCGGGGGCAAGCCACAGCATGGCTCAGTCACCAGGATTAGACCCTTCCCAGGAACCAAAAGATGCCTATGAACATGGGCATGGCCCTTATCAGCCACACGAACCAGGTTATGGTCTGGATCAGCCCGGATACAGCCCGTATGAGGATGAGATACCCGATCCCCAAGCCCGGATGCTGGCAATCAAGAATGCAAAAGCCTATTTACTGAAGACCAGCACAAGATCTGGCCTGAACTTGTAAGTCTGAAAAAGGATCACAATCAAAAAGGGTAGGAAGTATGAGTGGAGAGAAAAGTAGTTTGTGAAAAGGCAAAGGGAGGTATATATAGAATCGGATAATGTTACACATGCAATATTTCATCACTAGTGATACTTGCATGTGTCCAACATCTTTCAGAACCAAAATTCCTAATGGAATTTTATAGAGAGTTCAAAAAGAAATTGATTTGATTAAGTTTAAATTCAGTTTCAGCTCATAGATAGATGGGGTATATACTAGAAATGGAAGATGGGAATGCTAAGAAGTATTATCAGACTAGTTTTAACTCTAATTTCCCTTAATGCCCCATGATCCCCTTTCTTCTAACTATTGCTATGATGTCTCCAAAGATCCAGATGATTAGCCTTTACTTTTCTTGCTAAAAGCATGATATTCTAAGACTTTTGTATAAGTAAGACAACAATATTTACTTTATATGACAGGTATGATCATTTTGCTAATATACTAACAAAGATCCTGGATGAACAGCCCGAAAATACAGTAGACATAATTGAGGATATCAGCAAGGATATGAAGTGGGCTCAGTTTCAGAAAAAGATGGACACTCTTCGAGACGAACATCCGATTCTTCCAATATTTGAAGCTGCAGAAAAGTGTAAAGCTTTGTTCGTCAAGGAAGCTGGAGAAGAAGAACGTGAAGAACTAGATGAAGAGATGGTGAGTTATTATCAGAGTGAAACAGATACCATATATACCAGGGAAGAGGTGGACGGATGGTGGGAAGAGAAAGGGAGGAAGTTGTGGTCTCTTCTGTAGTGCTGCCTCTCCTGACCATATAAATAATTGCAGTCACAGCACCATGTACCCTCTTCACAGCTGAGCTGGTCCCATGTCTAGTTCTGAAGAAAAAAACCCATCTGGTTACTTAGTTAAGATTTTTTTCCTGTAGTAAATCTAATATCCTGAGCCTGAGCCTTTCTTATCAGGGATGTTCTAGAGGTGAGGAACAGAAAGTAAGGTTTATAACACCTCCCATATGCCAGTTCAGCATGGAATATTGCATCCAAGTTTCTTTCCTTTATATAAAAGGGACATTTCTTTACCTAAAGTGACCATAGTTCTTGATACCAGTTAGACAATATTGTGCACAGCTGCTACTGTAAAATAGAGAATTCAGAATTTTGTGATCCTTTCTGCTCCAGCTGTGGTTCCACTCTGTCCTTCTCCAACTGAAACAAAATATGTTTTTAATGAAGAACTAAAACAGGTGAAAAGCCACTTCATAAAACATGATTTTTCATTATTCAGTTGCTTACATGCAAAAGCATTTGTACCCAAGGAAAAACTAGAATTCTTAGAATTATAATAGAAATGAGAATTATAATGACCAAGGGAAATCAATCAACTAGATGTTGATCTTCATATGACGTTACCAGTATATATTCAAATGTTACAATTGCAGAGTACAAATACCAACAACAGAAGAGATAATCCTTCATCTTTTCCATAGCCTATTACGCATCTTACAGTGACTGTAGGATGGTGAAAAGGGAAAATAAAGGCAGGGTATTCCAGAAAGGAATTATGAATTATTCATACTCCTGTCAATCATGCTTTGATACAAGAAACCTGTCAGATCCAAAGAAATTCCATATGAAACTAGTGCTAATTCTTCCAAATTCCCTACCCTGTCAAGTCCAGCTTCTAATAACTCTGTCTATGTTATATGATCACCTACCCCCCATTAAATGAGAAATGGGGGATAAAACAAATGAAAATACTTAATTATTGGCCTAGTTCTGCTTCCACTGAAGCCAGATGGAGATTACAGTGGACTTCAGGAAGAGCAGGGGGCAGTATTTTAAAAACTGCAGGCAGCTGTATGCCAAGGTCTTCAAATGAACAACATCCATCCTAGAGAAATGTTGCTGGTCTGGTGTCTAAATATATAAAATCTGTATTATCTACAGCAAGGCAATACAGTGTCACTGCAGGCATCAAGGCCTCTTAGCTGACATGCTCTGGCATTGAATCCTTTGTAGATCTTGTGTGAGAATGCTGACTTTCCTTATTTTGCAGTAATCAGGAGTTTGAATTTTGAAATCCAGTGTTCTAAGAGCTGCAGTTCATCTGTGTTCTCTTCTTTACCACAAAAAGACACTTTTAATTTTTCTAAATGATAGTAAAAAGTGAATGAATGTCTGCAAAGCAGTTTGAGATAATGAGTGGCACTACAGGAAAGTGAAGCATAATGTTCAGTATGTAACGTTTAATTTTTAAAATAGATAATTATACTATTCTTTATCTCTAACTCTGAATCTTCTTTCCTAGGGACAGCCCTCTCTACCAAATGTGATGGAAACAGCCTTTTATTTTGAGCAGGCTGGAATTGGCCTGAACAAAGACGAATCCTATTACATATTCCTTTCCCTTAAAAACCTAATTAATGTTCAGCCAGTCCAGACCTGTCGCTTCTGGGGCAAAATTTTGGGCCTGGAAATGAACTATATTATAGCTGAAGTACAGTTACATGAAGGGGAAGAGGAGGAGGAAACAGCAGAGGAAGAGGAGGGAACTGTTGCGGAAGAAGAGAAAGAGATGGGTGAAGGTGAAGAAGAAGGTGAAGAGAAAGAAAAGGAAGCTGAACCACCAAAGTCCACCTATAAACCCCCACCTGAGATCCCAAGAGAAGAAAATGGGACTGGGACTAATAAATATGTCTACTTTGTCTGCAATGAGCCAGGCAAACCCTGGGTGAAGTTGCCTCCAGTGACACCAGCCCAGATTGTCTGTGCCAGGAAAATCAAGAAGTTCTTCACTGGTCGGCTGGATGCTCCTATTGTGAGCTTTCCTCCTTTTCCTGGAAATGAGGCCAATTACCTGCGTGCACAGATAGCTCGAATCTCAGCAGGAACCCATGTCTCTCCCACTGGATTTTACCAGTTTGCAAATGAGGACGAAGAAGAAGAAGATGGAGATGCATATGAAGAGAACCCCGAGTTTGAGCCTCCTCCTGTGGCTGAAATGGTGGAGTCCCTCGCCACGTGGGCACACCATGTAAAGGGCATTCTAAAGCAGGTGTGTGCCAGCATAGCTCACATGGACCTTGGACACCACTCACTCTGCAGTGCTCGTAGGGTTACAGAATGTGAATGACACTCCTCACCTGCACATACAGACTATTCACCAGAAATGGTATTGGATTGAAAGATTTTTATACAGAAAATACATTTTATATCGTATCTAAGACCTAAATACCTTACACATAAAACATACATTTTATATGGTATCGTATGTAAATACCTTGCACATATTTACAAACACCATCTATTTTTGTCTGTGTATAAATATATGTGTGTATTTAGGAACCTTCTAGGTTTAGTACTTTTTCCAGTGATGTGTATTGAGATTGAAACCTATCTTTAAATAACAGTATGGAGTTAGGCCCTGATAGATAACAATCATTTCTTGCAATCTTCTGTATTAGGTTTTCTGCTTTGAGATCCTTACTTGAAAAAGATGTTTAAAATTGTCTTTCCTTGGGTAGGATGCTAGAAAGCAGATAGCTTATGGTTGTATGCTAAATGGAGCTTATTTGGTGTTTTCTTCTGGTAATTTTCTGGTTTATACTTTCTGCTATGAAATATGCAAATGAAAAAACTTTAAAATGTATTCTATCAGACTAATGCTAGAAAGAGGTATTACTAATTCGATTTTCATTGCTGGATGGTTTAATGGCCGGTCTACCAATTCAAGAATGCTAGTGTAAAATAACAGCAAATGGTAGGAAATCAAAACAAGGGTTGTAAAAAATAAAATTTACATGCATTAGAATCTTAAGAACATTCTGTTATGTTCCTCTGACTGGCTGAATAACAAGGCAGATTTTAAAAGGAAGGGGTAAAGTCCATAGTTTGCAGTAACTGATCTAGCAAGGATATAAACCAAATTGGCCAGTAACTGAAGAATACAAAGTGAGAGAAGGCTGAGGACAGAGGTATAAGGTTATTCTCAAATAGTAAGCGGGGATGAGGAAGGAATGAGGGGAACGTTCTGCCAAGAGGATACAATGTTCTGTTAACAATATGCTAGTTATGGAATATGTATTTTAATTCTTCCTGTCCCTTAACTTTGTGTGTGTCAGAGCCAATTGTTTTAACTAGTTTTAACTTGCATTCTTTCAATGATTATTGCATGTATTTATTACTTTTCCACCTCAATTATAGGGTCGCTGTGTTTGGATTAATCCTACTCAAAAATCAGAGGAAAATGAAGAAGATGAAGAGGAGGAAGACAAAGAGGATGAGGGAGAAGAGCAAGAGGAAGAAAGAGGACTACCCCTTCTTACTCTAATCTCTGAAGATGAAGGTATTCTTCATGGAATATGAAGTTTTTGATAGAGAGCCACTAGGAATGTTGTCATTTAGCAGTAAATATTTGGAGTTGTAGAACTCTGAAACTTCTTGGAGCAATATAGTTTGCCCATGTAGGGTAAACACATTCTTTTACAAAATTAATCAAAAGCAAAACGGTTAACAGTATTGACATTAAAACTGAAATAACCGGGTTTAGTGGGTAACTATCTTGTTGAGATTAAAAGGAAAAAATAACTTAGACTTCTCAGGTTATTGCAAGTTCAGAACAGCTCACTACATGAAATACATTCAGCTATTTTATCTCATATTTTTAGGAGAAAAGAGAAGTGTGGATGTGTAAATAAATAGAATATTTAATATGTAACACGTGCACTGATATACATTATTTGTGTAAGAATTTAGATCTTTTAGCATATCACTGCAGGAAATCATGGGAATAAGGGAGCCTGAATATTAGATTACATCAATATTAGATTGTTTTCCTACTCTCCATTCTTTAATCAAGGCGAAATATAGCTATGCAATTTATCCGTAAATGAGGAAAAGTCCTTGAAAAAAGAACCAGGGGTGAGTGCTACTGGATTTTTTCTGTATGTGGGGGGTCTATCAGCATTCCTGTGCTACCTGCCCATTCATGCAAACCACCTGTTTGAAAACAGTGCCTACACTTACTGTTTCTGACTTCTGGCTCTTCTGTCACACAACTTAATATAAACCTTGCTTGAATTCTGTGCAAGTCTTGTAGTTCAGTCTTAAATATTTTGTAGAGGCTTGTTAAGTCAATTTATTCATAGACAGTGTGTGTTTGGCTGTTTCCAGGAATGAAAAACATCCCTGCTTGGACAGCTCAGGCTTCTACAAACCTGATCCCGCAATATTCTGTTGCAATCCTGCAGTCTAACCGATGGCCTGGAGCTTATGCTTTTGCATCTGGCAGGTGAGAGTCTACCTGACATGGTTACAACACTGACTGTTTGTGCTACACACAGGTGCCTCTCTAATGCAGGCAGACTTGCTTTATTATTAATTCATTGACTGAATTCTAACTATTCCAGAGACTGATGGAGAAGGCCACTTGAATGTGCTCAGCAACAATAAATATGTATTTAAGACTGAAAACAAGTAATCATTGGAAAGGCTGGCATAAAGTTACTGGGTGTAAACGCCCAGTTGGTATTTGAGCACAGTCCTTGATTTAAAATACATATTCCATGTCTGTGGGAATTTTTACAAAACCAGCTACCTTCTGTGGTTCTGATGTTCGGTTTCCACTACACGTGGTTATTACCTCCACGTGTATTTCCACTACACAGTCATTACCTCCACGTGCTTTTAAAAGGGCACTGGCTGGCACATTGTCACCCATGTGAAGTTGGAGTCACATTGCAGTGCAGTGCAGTGACACTTCATCATTTTAAATAGAAGATGTGTTAATAACCATGGGAGCAGTTAAAAAGGGGTGCCGTCTTTAAAATTCTTCTGCCATAGGGTATCTGCATCACAGTGACTTTTTGTGCAGCAGAGCAAGGATGCCTGATGGTGTCTCTTGCTAATATTTTGCCAGGGGATGAATGTGTGATCTTTCGCTTCTCTTTCTCAGGAAATTTGACAACATCTACTTTGGCTGGGGTCACAAATACAGTCCAGAAAGCCACACTCCTGCACTGCCCCCACCAGTGCAAGCAGAGTACCCCAGCGGGCCAGGAATCACTGAGACAGTAGACCCCACTGTGGAAGAGGAAATTGCTTTCAAGATTGCACAGGAAGAAGCCTTAGCCGGAGAGGAAGGGGAAGAAGAGGAAGTGGAGGATGATTAAAATATGGAAGAAAACAGATTGTTTTAAAAGTTTGGACATGAACAACATTTTCATAACATAGTCATTTATTTGCTGACCTCAAAAGAAATGCACTTGGAGCATGCCTTCTTTTTTGATTTCTGTAGGCTTTTCTTTGCAGCTATCTTCCTCTCCTTCCCCACCCCTGAAACCTACCTGCACTGGCATGAAGGCTTTTTCTATGTTTGTTTGAGTATGCAAACATTGTCTGCTTCCTAAAATTATACTGCTTTGAACTAAGAACTACCATCCACGAGATGTTCACACTGTTTTTCTAGCCCTCACTTAAATACATGCATATATTTTACTTAAAATTTTTTTTAAATCACATGACAGTGTCACTTGCATTTGTGAAAGTGTACTATTCAGATTCAGTAGGCAGCTTATTGAGGTACTGGCTGAGTGCACAGCAGTGATGCTGCTCGTCATTGGCACTGGGGGGCTGCACCTCCAATCCTGTGCTGTTTTGGGCCCCTCACTGCAAGAGACCTGGAGATGGCTGGAGCGCATCCAGAGAAGGGCAGTGGAGGTGGGGAAGGGTCTGGAGCACAAGACTTAAGGGGAGCGGCTGAGGGAGCTGAGGGTGTTTAGCCTGGAGAAAAGGAGGCTCAGGGGGGACCTTATCGCTGTCTACAACTCCCTGACAGGAGAGCGTAGCCAGGTGGGAGTTGGTCTCTTCTCCCCAGTTACAAGCGTTATGACAAGAGGAAACAGCCTCGAGTTGCACCAGGGGAGGTTCACATTGGATATTAGGAAAAAAATTTAATGGAAAGGGTTGTCAGCCTTGGAACGGCTGCCCAGGAGTCACCATTCCTGGGGATGTTTAAAAGCCCTGCAGAGGTGGATTTGAGGACATGGTTTAGCGGGCAATACGGCGGTGGTGGAATAGCGCCCTCGACGCTCCCGGAACTCTTTTCCAGGCTAAGCGATTCCCTGACCGGTGCCATCTGGGCGCTGCCGGCAGCCGCGGGGGGGAAAGGGGTCGCAGGAAAGAGCTCAGGGGCTGCTCAGCCATCCGTTCCTGACCATGCTTTCCTTGCCCGGCCCCCCACACCTCCCCGCCAGCTCCTGCCGAGTGGTACGCTCCTCGCACGGCGTGCGTCCCTCGCGGGCCAATAGGGAGCGGCTCCGGGCGCAGTTCAAACTGGCGGCGGTTGGGGCGGGCGCTCCGTGCTCTCGGCGCTCTCGGCCCGCGGTCCCGTCCCTTGTCCCTGTTCGCTCCCCCTGTCCCGGGCGGGCATGGCGGACGAGGGCGCCGTCACGGTGTGCGTGCGTGTGCGGCCGCTCATCGCTAGGTGAGCCGCCGGGCTGGCGGGAGGGGGAGGCTCCCTCCGCACCTCTGGGTGCCGCCGTGCCCCTCCATCTGGAGGAGGGATGCGGAGCGAGTGGCTGGCGAGAGCCTGGGGAAAGGGGATCGCGGTAAGGGACCGGCGTTTCGGGAGCAGAGTCCTCGCCCAATAAAAGTAACAGTGTCTCTTCTTTTAGAGAAAATGCCTCGGGAGATAAAGTGTCCCTGCACTGGAGAAGTGAGAATAATACTGTTTCCGACGTGAATGGTACCAAAATATTTAGTTACGGTAAGAATGTGAAAGCAGTTGCTTTACTTAGATGCTTACGCGGACCTTCGTTACTCTTGAACGTGTCGACTGTGTGAATGCCCTGAGCTTCTTGCAATGTCCCCCAGCCTTCCCGGTTTCGTAATTCCGAAGGAGTGCCATTGGGGCGTACAGGATTTCTGGCTTAGGCAGTACTGGGATGTGCTTTTGAGGTCAGCTTCCTGATGGACGTTACTTTCTCTGTTCTGGTTCATACTGTGGTGGCTTTGGAACACGGTTTTTTTTGTATGAAATCCAGTTACAAATGGACTTAACAAGGGCTAGTCCAGAGCATTTAGGGAGAACGGTATGGGGGAAGCCCAACCCAAAAGTGACTAGCAGGAATGTTAGATCCTCGTTCTTTTGAGTCTTTTCCTACTGATCGACTCTACCTGTTAATATGTAGCCACTACAAAGATTTTTCCCAAAATACAGATTCAGTAAAAGCATCCACTAGGCTAGGAGTTTAACAATTAACCTGTCAGACTTACAATCCTCATAGAATTAGCCATAACTTTTTAGGATTAAATGGGATGACTGTTTAACTGTGTTCATCATTCTTAGGTGTTTTTTACGTGTCTATCATCTGTGCACTGTGTCTTTCTTGATTTTGTGTTAAGTATTTACTTTAAAACGAAATTTTAAAAGTTTGCATTAGTAGTGTTACAATGATATTTATATTTGAACTACCCTACAAACAATGATGCCCATTTTTGGATTTGAAGTCAGCAATACTGAATGACAGCTTGGTTTTGACTTGCAACAGAGTGGATTCACATGCTTTATTTTTTTTTGGTTTTAAGATCGTGTCTTTCACTCAAGTGACAACACCCAGCAGTTGTATGATGGTGTAGCTGTTCCAATTATACAGTCAGCAGTGCAAGGCTATAATGGTAAGTTTTAAAACTGTGTTTAAATCCTTTTTGTAATGTATTTCAGAGATAGTTGGTAAAATTTAACTGTCTTTCTAGGCACAATTTTTGCTTACGGACAGACTGCTTCAGGGAAGACTTATACAATGATGGGAAATGAAGATTCCATGGGCATTATCCCTAAGGCAATTCAACATGTGTTCAAAATTATTTGTGAGGTGAGCAATTCTATTATATTGAAGTGACTGAAAGGACTACTAATATTTCTGATGGTTACATAAAAGTTAATTTTAGTATCAAGAGGCTTATGAAGGAAATTAATTTATATTGGACTGTATGTTGCAGTTGCTTTGCTGGCCTGGCAAAGATGAGAGTTTAAAATAAAAAGCTAATGGGACTCTATTAGTTGAAATGAAATCGGAACAAAACTGAGGAGGGCTCTTAACCTTCCAAATATGTTAAACATTAATTACAAATATAAATAGGTACTCACTTGTTAGTGTGGTAGATAAGCTAATGTGAAGCTTTGCGTTTATTCTGCTATTTTAAAGTCTAAAAAATTAACAAGTAAAGACTTTTTTTTAGCAGGAAGAATGAGACACTATATGTACTTATTTCAGGCTTACAAAAGAATAGCTAATTGCTCGATATTAATAAAAGAAAGGAGAAAGTGTACATTAAAACAGTGATTTTCAAAACATGATTTGCAGAGTGCTTGCTTCTGCCTTGAGGGTTTCAGGTAACTGTTACCACTGAAGTGAAATGGTCACTGCTCCTTTAAGGAGGTGCCCTTAGAGGGTTTATAGACGTAACTAAAGGCAAGAAAACTTTCCTTGAGTCCATTGTGCAGCCTTTCCTCACCCCAACATTCTCTGCCAAGGAGGCAGGGGAAGAAGCAGCAGCAGCAGCAAGGTAAATCCAAGCAAGCAAAGAGAAGAGAAGAGTAGAAAGAGCCTAAGCAGGAGGAAATTGGTTATGGAAACAGCACTGAAGTAGGAGAACTCTTGTCATGCTTCTGTAGGGCAGTTATCTTAATTTTCTAACCTATTAGAAATGGTATACCATTAATGCAGCTGGAAAGAGGTGGGATAGAAGAAAAATTATTCTGTATTGGTAGGTGCTAATGTACAGAGAGGATGAGGGGAAAGAAATCTGTGGAACAATATCTTAACCTTTATCTCCAGTTTAAGAATACTTGCACTAAAAGCTGTCCATCAGTTAGTATGTATTTTGTTTGTTTTTTTTTCCCTTTCAACATTAGATTCCGGATAGAGAATTCCTGCTGAGGGTTTCTTACATGGAAATCTACAATGAAACAATTACTGATTTGCTTTGTGATAGTAGGAAAAAGAAGCCTCTGGGAATTCGTGAGGATGTTAATGTAAGTGGATGTTATGTAGTGTAAGTATTGTATCAGCTTGGAGTAAAAGTTGAAAAAAAGGCCTTCAGAAGCATCTAGTGGAACACTTTTCTGGGACAAACTATGTAATTGTATCTTCAGCAGTAGCAGAAGGACACTTGATGTAAGAGAATAACACAGTGACTTTGGGCTTGCTATTGGTCATCTTTATAAAAGTAGACTTAAGATTTCCAGGATGGTATATTTTATTTAACTTTGACAGTAAGGTTTGACTCAAGGGTTGTTTAGCTAATGACACTTGTACAAACATGATGTTAAGGTCCTTGAAACTTACAAGTTTCCAACAGATGTACAGTTACTTTAATATCATATTCGTATCATCTACCAAGTAGATACACTTCTCTTCTACTGTGATCACAGAATAACCATGAGACTAGAACTATTCAGTAAGATGATCACTACAGAAAAAGAAATCTACATTAGAAAAAGAAATCTACATTAACGCCATCTTTAGTTTCTCTATATTAAGTTTTGTAGCAAATAATAAAAATTCTTGGTTTTGTTTTTGAGGTGTTTTTGCCTTTGTTTACCTTAAATGATAATGGTTTTGGAACATAGGAAGAAGAGAAACTTACCTTTTGTATGACTATATCCTTATAAGAGTTACTGAGAAATATACTCCTGGATTCCCTCAGAAAATGTAAAAGAAAGATATTTCACTCAGCAGTTCTGGTTTCAGGAAACTTTCTCCATCTGTTGTTTGATTCTTGTTCCCTTAGGCCACAAATTTGATCAAGGTCTAAACTTTACCTATCCCTTGTGTTTAGAGTAAAAAGACATTCAGCTGTTGAATAAATACCATAATAACTGCTGGTAATGTTAACTTTATGTATTGAAGTGGGTTTTGGAGTTCAGTAAAACTTATTTCTTTGTTTATTCTATAGAGGAATACATATGTAGAAGATCTGATTGAAGAAGTGGTGGTTGCCCCCGAACAAGTTATGGAATGGATCAGGAAAGGAGAAAGTATGTATTTAGAGAATGTCAGCTGATAGCTTAAAGAAGTGTTGGTTAATCAGGTATATTTAGAACCTTGTATGGGGTATCCCTTTGGGTTGCTACTCATAAACCAGAGGTTTTCAGAAAGTTTTAAAATTGTGCTTTTTTTCTGTTTATCTCCAGTTAATCAGATTATAAGCAGAAGTATTCTAATACTGTTTTTTGACAGGAAATCGCCATTATGGAGAAACAAAAATGAATGAACACAGCAGCCGTTCTCACACTATCTTCAGAATGGTAAAAACTGTTTCACTACTGGGAGGGGTTTTATTGTTTTCAAAGTGACAAAAACTTTATTGCACTTCATTGCATTTCTAGATCATTGAAAGCAGAGAACGAAGTGACCCTGCAAATGCAAACTGTGATGGAGCAGTCATGGTTTCCCACTTGGTAAATGTCTATTTAATATCTTCTTGGAGTTCAACTTAAGTAGAGAATTTATTGTTACTGCTTGTTTGAGAGAGTCATAGTACTTCATAATGACTTACAAGAATTCTTTGTTGTTAATTCTGACAGATGTTTCTTAAGTATAGAGGGAGACTCCTGGGGCATTATCTAGAGCAGATCTTCCCACCAAAGGAAATTCTACACGAGAATTATTCATGCTGGATTGGGGAGTGTTATGCCCTTCCAGGAGCATAAGAAACTATGTCAGAGTGCTCTTGCATTTTGTTAAATGTATCTTCCCCTACAATTGTTTCTGACCACTGACAAGCCCAGTGAAATAACTTGTAAAATGGGTAACCTTGAGACTTTGCTTATCTTCAAATTTAGTTGTTGTTAAAAGAACATATGGCCTACATCTGCAATGGCTAAAGATTAATTTTTTTCAGAAGTAACCCCACTTAGCATCTCTTTGATGGATTACTTGATCTTTGATGGATTATGGTATTTGATGAAATACCATATACTGGAGGGGAATACCAATGGACATCTCTAGGGAAAAGTTATGGTTTCAGAAGCCCTCTCTACAGCCTTTCCTTGATTCTCAGAAAATGATCTGAAACAACTGCAGGAATGGAACCAATGTGAAACTATTGGAGCCTGCGAAAATCTGACGAGGACTCAGAATTGGAAATAGCATTAAGTTAATCACATGCATTGTGGAAAGAGCTTTCTGTTCTGGCTTCACATGAAAAAGCTCTGGGGTCTGATTGCAAACACTTGCTCATGCAGTATCTCGACACACTAATACCTACTTTTTGTGCTTACCATAACTTGTGGTATCTAGTCTTCCTATGCTCCCCCCTCTGCCCCATCTCAGTTCCAACTGACTTTAGAGTAACCACGAGTAACGGGGCTGTGGGGAGAGGGATTTTGGCCCTCTTGGTCTGTTGCTGCTTGGTGGAGTAAGTACAGGATTTTACTCCTGAAGCAAAAACCAACTAAAGTGAGGGCTACTTGCTCCAACCAAATCATTATGGGATGCCATAATGTTCTAGTCGGCTTTGAACCAGATTCAGAGTGAGGCTTTTCCTCTGGTAGTTAAATTTTTGTCCTTATCTCCACGATGACAGGCAAGGAGAGACATACAGCCAACTCAGGACAGGACACTGATAATTATAATCTCACCTAGGATCTTTCCCATGAAAGATTCCTACAGCTGGAATTAGTAGTTAACACTTCTGTATTGAGAAACTGTGTTTATCTTTCTGTGACTGAGGGTAGAGGTTGTTGCGCTGTGAGTTTGAAACACTGTTTGGGGTGGGATAACAGAGTTCCCATAAACTTACTCCATGTCCTTATGTACCTTGGAAGTATTGGTTGTGTGTAGTAGCTGTGCATTACTTCCAGTGATGACAGACCCCTTGCTTTTTTTTTTTTTTTTGAAGTTTAACTTTATTTTCTGAAATTCTTAGCAGAGATTTAGAATTAGGAGGATTTAAAGTAAATTTCCTCAGAACTAATCTGTGAAATATTTAATGAATTTGCAGAACTTGGTAGATCTGGCAGGCAGTGAAAGAGCTAGTCAAACAGGATCTGAAGGTAAGTGTTAAATGAGGCTCCTCTGAAAACCACTTCTGTTAATTAACCCTTATGAGAAACTATGGTAAAAAGGAAATTATTTGATCTGTGTGCTATTGTGTTATTTCTTGTTTATAAATAAGGCCCTTTCTGCTTGGTAGGGCATGATCTACTCAGGAAAATACAGTAAATGCTGTGAAGGGCAAACAATTAAGTAGTAATATGCCTTCTCTAGAATTGCAGACCCAGCAACAGTCCTGCACTGAACTAATAGAATGGAGATGACTCAGTGAACATGTACCTGTAATAACAAATCACTAGAAGCTTTTTAGGGGCTTGTGTGCAAAGGTGAAGAGTGAATAGATGGTTCACTCTTTAGTTAAGAAGAAGCTTGTCTGTTAACAGTGACACCATGAAGGTGCACAAAAGTGCCTTGATCAGAAAAAAGTGATCCGAGAAGGACACAAGTAATATTCTCTCTTACAAAGAAAGACTAACCTAAAACTTGTATCTAAGGCTGGTTTATGTCTTTATGTGGGCATTTGCAAAATTAAAACAGGAAGCAAAATTGTAGTTCTTATGGCCCCAGCTGCTTACTATGTAAAGGTTCTAAATGTTTATTTTTGATTACTATTTTATTTCCGTGTATTTTGGCTATCATAAAGGATTGGGTACTGCCTGCTGATGGGTCACAGCGCATTGTGGCACTTGAGATTTAACTCTTGGACGATCCTTTTGAGCGTAACACAGCACAAAAGCTTGACAGGTTGAAAACTTATCTAAATATTGTTTCAAATTTAAAATAGTAATAATAATAATAAAATGTGTGGTACCTAGGTGTTCGACTGAAAGAAGGATGCAATATAAATCGGAGCTTGTTCATTCTGGGTCAAGTTATCAAAAAGCTTTGTGATGACCCTTCTGGGTAAGCAACCGTTTGTATGCCTGTTATAAGATAAGGCACTGCTAAACTAAGAAATTAAAATCTCTTATTTATAATCTTACATAGGTAACTGTTTCAAATAATGTATTACCTCTAGAAAATATATTTACTGTATTTTTTCTGTGCAAAAAATCTGAGGTTTTTTTGTTGCCTCTTTTATTAGCTTCATAAATTACAGAGACAGCAAGCTGACTCGAATTCTGCAGAACTCCCTTGGAGGAAATGCTAAAACAGTTATTATTTGTACAATTACGCCTGTTTCTTTTGATGAGACACTCAGTACTCTTCAGGTAAAGCTTCTCACCTGTTCTCCAGCACTAGTCATTGTAGACAGGTTTGAGGGGTGGAAAATGTAATCTACTGAATCTTTAATGACTTGGATCTTCTGATGGACTTCTGTAAACTCAGAACTTGAAATATTTTTTTGTATACAGCATCTTTTCCCAGTCATCTTGTGCTAGGTTGTCTACCTAGAGCTTTTTCAAAGTTGGAACAAAGCTCCTTCTCTCACTGTGCAGGCAGGAGATAACCACTCTTATCTCATTTGCCTTTTCCAAACATAGTTTGCTAGCACAAGATGTTAGGCACTACAGGAATTGAACTGTTAATGAACAGTATATACTCTTTAGGTAGGATTGTCTTGCTTTTTGATGGTCTTTTGAGCTTTTAATTAAATAAAAGATAACTTGAGATGCTCTTACTTAAATGTTATGCTTCATGTTTTAGGTGTTAATATCAAGCAAGGAAAACTTACCTTTTCAAAGCTTAGAATACATTAAAAATAAGCAAAGTCAAATATCTGTGTCCTATTATATGCTGCTCTTTATCTAATAAACTCTCCCTTCAATTCTGTTGGGAAATATGGGACAGAGTAAGTCTTTTTATATATTTGTTCTTGAACTATTGTCCATGAAAGAATGTTCCTCCAGTTTGCCAATACAGCCAAAGGAATGAAGAATACACCAAAAGTCAATGAAGTACTTGATGATGATGCCCTCCTGAAGAGATACCGCAAAGAAATTCTGGATTTGAAAAAGCAGCTGGAGGAAGTATGTAATAAATTCAAATAAATTTATCCTTAGTACTGATAGCTATTTGGAGACCACCTGTTTTAAACCAAAAGCAGTTTAATTTGGAGGGGTAGGTGAAGTGAACTCTTTAAAGTGCTATCTGCCATTTGTACTGAGAGAATGGAAATGGAAAAGGTGATGTGTAGTCTAGAACACCTAATGATAGTCCACATCTCTGTGTGAAAGCTAAGACTGAATGAGATCAACTAACAGAATTGTTAGTTGGTTACCCCTAATCAGTAGGTTAACGTAATTAAGAAACAGAGATTTGTGATGCCTTATAGCACACTTTAACTGATCAAAAGAAACAATTCATATAATTAATGTAAGAAGTGATTGAATGTCTGTTAAAGACCCCAACTTCATATTATTTCCTCCCTTACTGATGTCCAACTTCAATTTGAGTTGCAGGAAGCTGCAACTGCATGAATATCCCTGGCCAAACTTAGGTCATGTACAGGTGGAAGTTGCATCTAGAAAATGAACAGTAGCAACTTCCCACCAAACAATGTAGTCTCTCATGTTCTTCTTTCTCTAAAAACCTGTGGAGCTGTGGAACAATCTTGCAAGTCTTGTTAGATCACAAATGATAAAACATAAAGCACAATAAAATAACAATGCTGAACATACTGTTCTAGTGCATTTGATCAAATTATGCACATTTTTTATTACAAATTATAAATATCCTTAGAGAAAACTTTTAGAAAAATCATTTCTTTTTTTTAATTATAATGACTTTGCAACATGAACTTGGGAGTATGTTTCCTATCTTCTGTGATAGCAGGTAGTGAGTTATATTTGAAAGAATGCTTTTTTTTGTACCTAGAAAAATCTGAGGCTGTATTGTTTCTGGGAGTTTTGATCACTTTTAAATACTAGGTCTGCAGTCAAATTGTAGACTGAACTGTTAGTTTCATTATTAACACTTGAAGATTCCTCTTCCAGACTTAAAAGAGTGTATGTATGTAGTTGTTTTCAAATATCAGTAATTGTGTATCTTCTGTAGGAGTAGTTTCTGCTCTTAAAATGTCCGTTTGATCAATATTCTCTTTCTGGAAGGTGTCTTCAAAAACTCAGATTCATGCAATGGAAAAGGACCAACTGGCCCAGCTGTTGGAAGAAAAAAATTCCCTTCAAAAAGTACAGGAAGACAGAATACGAAACTTAACTGAGATGCTGGTGACTTCTGCTTCCTTTGCCTCAAAACAGAATGTTAAAGTAAGCACCTAATCCAGATTTTACTTGATAACTCTGAAATGTTACCTAATGTTACCTTTGCAAAAGGTAACATTAAATGCATAGGCTTGTATTGATGTCCGGCTCTGGGGAAGTGTATGATGGGCAATTTTCACGTATTTTTCATA
Source organism: Machaerirhynchus nigripectus (assembly GCA_013397975.1). Taxonomy (NCBI): domain Eukaryota; kingdom Metazoa; phylum Chordata; class Aves; order Passeriformes; family Dicruridae; genus Machaerirhynchus; species Machaerirhynchus nigripectus. The sequence continues at coordinate 16,991 of VZRQ01002569.1, forward strand.
TTTTCAGCGGGCTAACTTTTAAATTAACTTCCGAGTATCAGTTCAGTGTTGTCTTGTGGTGAACAGCCTGCAGGGACTTTTTTGCTTTCCAACTAATTTTGAGGAAACTGCAAAATACTGTCTAGTTAACTGCTGATACAGGTACTGATACAGAACTAGCCTGAGGCAACATTTATTCTCAACCTAGTGGTTTGGTTTTATCACTTTTTCTGTAAATACTTTTTTAAAGGCCAAGAGAAGAAGAAGAGTTACTTGGGCTCCTGGTAAAATAAACCAGGGAAATGTGAGCTTTTTTGAAGACTTTGAAAATGCAATGCCGACTGAAACAAAAAAAATGAAGTTGTCTCTGCCAGCAGTACCAGATGTGGAGGATTGTAAGTAACTTCGGGCAAAAAATAACGAAAGTCTGCAAATCACCTTTGAAATTAGAAGTAATCCTTTTTAAATAAATCTAAGTTAAAAAGCAAATTAATTTGCTAACAATATTTGCACTGTATTGAGATGGTATTTCATGAACTCAGGTTTAAAAGTTGCCTGCAAGGAAGTCACATTTGTCTGCCGGCAAAGAATGCTGCCTGGAAAGGAAGTGGGTTTAGCACAATAATACTGGCAGTTCTTGTGCTGGAAATAAGGTTCACTTTTCAAATCAAGTGGGAACATAAGTCTTATGCTCCAGGTGAAATAATGTGTAGCGTGGTCATCAGGTTGAGGGAGGTGATGCTGACCCTCTCTCTGCTCTGCTCTCCTGACACCCCACCTGGAGTGCTGTGTCCGGCTCTGGGGTCCCCAGCACAGGATGGAGCTGTTGGAGCGAGTCCAGAGGAGGACCACAGAGACATCACTGGGCTGGGACACCTCTCCTATCAGAAAGAGCTGAGAAAATGGGGATTGTTCAGCCTGAAGAAGAAAAGGCTCTAGGGTGACTTAACTGCAGCCTTCCAGGGCCTGAAAGGGGCCTACAGGAAAGCTGGAGGGAACGTGTAGAGATAGCAGGGGGAATGGCTTTAAACTGAGACAGTAGGTTTGGATTAGATATTGAGAAGAAATTCCTCACTGTGAGGATGATGAGACACTGGAACAAGTTGCCCAGAGAAGCTGTGGATGCCCCATCCCAGGAAGGGTTTACGGCCAGGTTGGACGAGGCTTTGATAAACCTGGTCTAGTTGAAGGTGTCCCTGCCCATGACAGGGGGGCTGGAACTAGGTGGTCTTTGAGGTCCTTTCCAACCCACACCATTCCATGATTCTGTGAAATTCCTGATAAGTAACTTTGCAAGCATTGCATTACATTTCCCAAAGGGAAGAAATTGATTCTTTGATAGTACAAATTAAAAAACAAATTAACAAAACTCCAAGTGTTCTTGTACACACTTTTCAAGGAAATTTCTTCTACCACCCCAACTTCCCTGGATACTGAGCTTTTAATTTCTTAAAACCAAAGGTTAGAGTTGTGAGGTAAATGGCAGGGTCTACACAAACACTTCTGCTGCGCAGCCTACCCCAACCCCCCAGTTTTTGTGGAAAGTGTTAACACAGACTATCCATTCAACCCCTGTTCTCCCCACAAAAAGGAGGAGAAAAAAGGAGAGGTATGTGTGTCTGTTAAATTCCAAAGTCCTCAACAAGAAAAGGAAGTCATTACTCAAATATCAGATTGAGACAGAGAAATTCAAGAATTCATTAGAGGAGCAAACTGAAAATTGGAAAAGAAATTTTCTAAGAAAATTGAACTGAAGACAATTCAGCAATATTGTTGCTGAATTACATCTTACGTGCTTATTACCTTTCTTTCAGACAAACTATTTTGCTTGTATGTGAATTGTTTGGGGCTTTTTTTTTCTCTGTATGGGGTTTTTTCTTTATATCTTGCAGATTACTGTTGAGTGTTTCTTTCCTTGACACTCGAACTTTTCCTAGTCTGTAGTTAAGTGTATATTCTGGATTTGGTTTAGACTTCATTAACTTGTAATAAGATGGTCAACATAAGTATAGGGACTGGACTTCAGTGGTGTTACCTTTGACAACGGAAAATCATGAGGGTCAGAAGTCTTACTCAGTGTGCTGTGGTTTTGCCATTGAATGATTGTTTCCAATGTGGTAAAATTATTTTATGAGAAAATTCTTGATGCTCAGTTTAAAACCTACTGGTACTTTTGTTAATATATCTTTCTTTTCAGCTACCTTAGAGAATTCTGAATATGACAGCCCTTCCCTGATGGTTCCTGATCAGATTTCAGAAGCAGAATGGATTGCTGGTCCTAATATGAATTGGGTAACATCATAATCCGTTTTGACTTTCTAATACTGTGCATATGCATAACATGCTTCTCAGTAAGATCAGCTTTACTCTTCTGTAGAACACCAGTATTCTGTGTCTGCAGAATTATTGAAAATGGTTAGAAAGTCTCTTGGGCATGTCTGTGCAGCTGTCATATGGTTCTGTGCTTCTATGGATTTGTGGCAAATGATCCAGTAAACTTTGGTCTTTAAACAGGACTGGCTGTGAAAAGACAAGTAACAAGGAATATAATACTCAACTTGCTTGATCTTGTAGATCTGCTAACTGAGAGTGTTTCTTTTTCCAGACCCAGAAAGACTTTGAAGAATCTGTGCAACTCTGTGAAGCACTGGCACTAGAAAAGGTAGGTCTGCTCTGAATTTTGTAGAAATAATGCTGACATTGGCAGCAACAGCTTCTAAAAGTTTCTTGTGCTGCTTCTTCAGGATATTGCTGTGAATGAAGTCAACATCCTGCAAGCTAACTTCAATAACCTAGTGCTGGAAAATGAGCAGTTGAAATCAGAAATAAATGAAATGAAAGAGAAACTGAAGGAAAAAACAGAAATAGATGAATTTGAAGCACTGGAAAAGCAAACACAAAAAGATCATGAGGTATGGTTATTTTTATAAATGTGTGATCTGAATTTCACTTTAGACTTCTGTGAGGCAGTTGTTTTGCTGCTTAAATACATTTTAGAACTGTTTTGAAGTTAAAGTATGGTTGCTAAAACATATTTCTTACATTTCTTGTGTGAAACATCCTGTCTTCCACCCAAGATAGCTCTGACTTTTGGTAATGCATGGACTATGTGAGCATTAACTTTTAACATATTATTTAACTTAGTCATAAAATTATTTAAAATAATAGTAAAAACAGTCATGTCTGGAAAATCAAAACATTGTATTTTGTGCCTGGAAGTCACAAAAAAAAAGTGAAGTTATCTCCTGGATAACTTAGAATAAAGGAAATGTTGACTTCCAGTTCTCTTGACCTCTTTGTGTGGCTCCTGGAGATGTTCCTTGTTAGTCCAAAGGTTTATGCTCTGATTCTGTAGTCTAAAATACTTACTACTTGTATTAGGTTCTACCTGCCTAAAGGTTAGACTGTGAAATAAGTTATGGCAAAAAAACCCAACCAAACAAAAGCAGTAGCTCGAGGTATTGAGACATGGATGTATTATTCCATTTCTTTCCTGATACCTTTGCTGGACATTACTTGTGCACATTAGTCTGTGTAATATCCTCTGATCATGACACTAATGTTGAAGTCTGTTACATCCTCTTGCATTGTTATTTCAGGTTACAATTTAACAATAGCAGTGCTTGTTTGCATTGTGTTCCCTACAATGATTTATGGATCTTAAAGAAAATGGATCCATAAAATATTAGAATTTAGCTTGTATTTAAGATTCTTTGTAGAAGACCCTTTGTATGCTAGACTGAATGTGCTATCTTCCTTAGCCAATGTTTAACAAATCCTAAGTTAGTTTTCCCTGCAAAGTTTTTGGGTATCTAATAACAGGTGCAATGTCTGAAGTAGTTTCCATTGCAAGAATTGCTTTTTGAATGATTTGTTTTCAGATACCTAAAGACAGTCCATAAAATGTAAGGATTTATTGATACCCATGTAGTAGATTAATTACAGCAACACTGAAAGGTCACATACTTCACGAAATACACTAGATTAAATGTATCAGTTTATACCGGTAAACTGCATAGGAATACTCAGAGGAGAGGGCTTGTTTTAAAGCCTTTCACTGATCTTAAACTTGCAGATTGGATTTTCATTGCTTGTGACTATACATAAGTACTTGTAGATGAGTGCTTACTGTAAACCTTTTCTAACAAAGACCAAAAGAAAGAAATTGAAAAAGCTCCTATCTGGCCTTCTACTTGTGACTTCTTTCAGAGAATGCCACTGAATGTGTTTATGGCTTGTTTTACTTCCATTTTGGCACCTTCTCGTTCCTGTTAGTGAATAGATTAAATCATAAATATCTCCACTATGTCATAAAAAGCTGCTTAACATGACTAGAATTTGAAGTGTCATATCTGCACAATTTCTGCATTAATTGCTTTGATCATGTTGCTCTTGCTTGTCAAACTATTGCAGATTAAATTGTACTTGAATCCTTTCTAATTACTGGGAAGCTAAAACAGAGCTTTGCATTTTATCTATTCATTTTGAAAGAATATGTAGCATCTTGCTTTGTGGCTGTTTAAGTAGATGTGTGAGTATATACACAGTTTGCCCACTAATAAAAAAGAAAACACAAGATAGACCTGGCTTGTTTTCATGGTGTTGGCAACTAAAACTGCTGGTGTGGGTGCTTTCTAACATCCTCTGCAATTTTGCTTTAATTTGCTCCACAGATTCAACTAATGCATGAAATTACCAACTTAAAGAATCTAGTTTCAAATGCTGAAGTGTACAATGAGGAACTTGAGGTGAGCCTCTCCATGAATTTGCAGGTAGTAAGACTTGTATGAAATGTGCTTGCTTTGTTTAGCTTGAAATACTGTACCTGCTGAGGACAGGCTGGACGTCATTGGGCTCTGGTTAATCTTACCAGCTATAAGGAGGGTATCTCTAAAATCCATGAATGCTTTCCATGTAGGTTTTGATAAATTCTGACCTGAAAAACCAAACTGAGCACTAGAATCTTCTTTCCCCCTTTTTTTCTCCAACTTTTAGGCAGAAATAAATTCCAAACTGGAACAGCTGAAAGAGAAAGAGAACAAAATAAAAATATTACAGAGCCGTGTAGAAGAATTACAAAAAGCAGGAGTGGAAAAAAAGGAGACATCTTTTTCAGTGGTAAACTTGAGCTTTCTACTGGGTTGAGAGATCACTTTGGTTTTCCTGAGTTGAATTAAATTTAGGTATAACCTTGGTATGACAAACATCTGCTTCCACAGAGATGTTAGGAAATTTTGTTTTACAAAGCTTAAAATGCTAATTACTACATATCACACAGCAGTACTCTGGGGAAGTCGAGCTATGTGAAATGCTGCTCTGTATCCCATCTCTCAAACAACCTGCTACTCTTCCTCTTAAAGTAAACTTACTGAGTTTTCTAAGCCTGCATTTACATTTTAACCACATTAAAATGAACACATTTGCTTTATTATAGCTCTATTGTTTTTACTTCTTTGAGTATTGTCTTTTTCAGGGAGATTCTGATAAACTAATTGAGGAAATTCAGCAGCTGAATAAATCCCTCTTAGACAGTGAAGCTGTAGCCTTGGATGCCAAAAAGGAGTCTGCTTTTCTCAGAAGTGAAAATTTGGAGCTAAAGGAGAAGATGGCAAGTACTTGTTGAACTGCATTTATAGCTGTACCAAATGCTGTCGAGGGCCTGTCTGCTTCCAGACTAGTGAAGAAGGCCATCAGTGTCGTGGAGCACTAGTCAGTAGCTTTCTCCAAATACTCAAAGCAATATTTTTATTACGCGGTTTGTGGAAAATGAGTCTTCAGGAAAGAGATAAAAAGAAAGTAAAGGTTTTTCCCACAGGAGTGGGTGGTTAGTTTTAGGTTTATAGGAGGGAGAGAGTGAGAGCTCAAAGAAAAGCAGTCTTTGGGGCATTATTAGGACATAAGACTCCAGACCGAATTTTACCCAAAAACAGAGGAGAATAAGAGATGTGAACTCAGAAGTGGTATGGAGCTTACTTTGAGCTTTGAAAGAGTAAAGGCAAAATAGTAGCAGCAGTTATGGCCCTGACCTCTAAGGTATGTTTTGTTAGAGGACTCTGACAGGAATGCAGTTGTTAAACTGTGCCTTATTCTGCCATATTTATCAAGGTCAAAGCTGGTGAAAGTGACAACAGAAAATGTACCAGATGCATTATTTAAATGTCAAGCACCTAAGACTTTTATTTGGTGTGTGACTTGCACGTTGTATTGTTTTCTTGAAGAATGAACTCCTAAATAACCACAACCAAATGCAAAAGGATGTTCAGTTATATCGAAGCCAAATAGAAGCGGGAAAAACCAGTTACCGAAAAATGCAAGCTGACTTGCAGAGAGAGCTGCAATCTTTATTTCAAGAAAACACACGACTAACTTCACTGATGGAGGGTAAAGTTCCAAAAGGTACTGTCCCATGTGGTGCCTTTTCCCTGCTCCCCCTCTCCTCCCTTTTCCCTACAGTGGTGGGAGGATAGGCAAGGCTTTAGCTCTTATCTTCCTCAATACTTGGAGACTCTGTCAGTATAAAAATAGTGGAGTATCTGGTGTTGAGGGCATGGAGTAACTACTTGAGCATGTCCTTGAACTTTCTGGAAAACTGCAGTTTACAGATGGTTTTGTATTTTGGACAGTCAAGTTAATAAAGATTGTTGGAGACAATCTAAAATAAACTGGATATCAACCTAACAAGTGCGGACAATTCAGACCAGGAGCTTAGTCTTTTAATTATTGGCCACAGTAAAATATACTTTTCTGGAATTATAACGATGTGACATCCAGAATGCATTATAAATCTTCTGCTTAATTTAAAACGTGCTTTTTTTCTCTTGCATTTGCTTATTAGTCTAAACTTAATTCTCTAGATTTGCTTTGTCATGTGGAGCTGGAAAAAAAGGCTGCTGACTTAAAAGGAGAACTAGAAAATGCTTTGAAAGAGAATGCACTCCTGCAAAAACAAGTAAATGAGCTATCAGAATTTCAGTCTCTACCAAACACTGTTGAGATGCAGAAGAAAGAGGTAAAAAAAATCTAACCTTTTTTTTTGGTTTTGTATTGTACTTCACTGGTAATGTACTAATGGAGGCCTATTGGATATGAAGTTTTAAAGCCAAAAGTTGTTGTAAGTCAACCTGAGATTTTACAGTTAAGTTGGTTAAATTGTTGCTTCTCAGATATTTAACATTTGTACCTAGGAATAAGTTTAAGATCATATGTTTAGTCACTGCCTACTATAATTAATCATGGTCTTCTAGTCCAACATTTGCATGTCTATTTGCTATGGTCACCATTGATAACTGAATATATAGTTGTAATGGCTTTGATCCTGGACACTATGCTAAAACTGAAATTTTTTGTCTAATTGGGCAAAGAGAAAATGTCAAGATCTCTTAGCAAAAATTCTGCTTGAGAAGTGAGAGATGTACCTTGCAAATTCTGGAAAACTTGTTAGGAAACTTTTTTATTTCCTGGCAGGTAAGGGCTTAGTAGACCAAGTATGCTGTAAATGTTTTAAAGGGTTTGTTAGCAAACACTTTCTAACTTTCTTTGTCTTAAGAATCCCTTGCTACTAAGCATGTGCAGTGAAAATTATTCAGGGCAAGTAACTTACAAACTCATTAATGCTTTGCAAAAAGTTCCAAACCCTCCAGGAGTCTACTTCCACTAATCAACAAAACGTAATTAGATGTTAACAACTTAATCTCTGTATCATGAAGAAAGTATTGATACGTGTAAATAATTCAGTTTAGGAGTCCAATCTTAGCTCAAACATAGGAAATAGGAAGTATTGAAGAACATCTAAAGAGTTAGAAGAGAGATTTCAAGACTTGGGAAAGGGTTTGACTGTCTTCCTTCTCTTTCAAAGATTCTTTGCTAGACAGTTCCCTCCCAACAAAGCAAAACCCAGTGTATGGTGGTGTATGTTTGCTTGTACTTTATTTCCTATATCTTCACATGTACCTGTCTTTTATTATGTAGTTATGACAAATACTGATTTAGAAAACGCTATATATTAATATTGCTTTTCTGTTGGTAGATTCTTGAAAAATGTGAGGAGTTACGCTTATTAAAATTGGAAAATGAAAAGCTGCTTTCTGAAGTAGCTGATAATGAAACAAGACTGAAACACATGACTGAAGAAATTGAAAAGTCAAAAGACAGTCTAGCAGATGCACAACTGAAATATGTGAAGACTGATCAGGAATTTGTAGCACTTAAACAGGTCCATGAAGAAATAGAACAAAAATATGTAGCTGCATCAGAAACCAATGAACAAATGAAGCTCCAAATAGAATGTCTATCGAAAGAAGTACAAGAGTCTAAAACAACTTTGGATGAAGTGAAGTTAGAGGTCAGTGTCAGCTTGCTCCTTTTTACATATGAGACTTGAGGAATTAATTCATAGTGTTAATTAAAAAAAAGGTTTTGGAGAAATACTCTTAAAGGTATAAATGACAGTGTGATTGACATTCTCTGGCATGAGTGGATATTACTTATTCTATTCCAGGGATATAATGTTGAAGGATTATGTAGCTCAATGGTCTCTTTTTGTGGGCAAAGAAATATATGTTGCTCCAGATTCTCCTTCTGTACTCAACCTTTTAATTCTTCTTTTCCCGTTCTTAAGTAATACCTTTATTTTTTTTCTATCAATGCTGCTCTCACCTCTATATAAAGTCATAGAAACAAAGTTTCCTCATTGGGAACTGGAGACCTTTCAGAACACAAGTTCATTCAAACCAGAGGGAATAGCCACAGAAATCTGCCATTAGAAAGAAAAAAACAAGTATTAAAATATTTAAGAAGAAAAGGAAGCTAAAGATACTTTAAATATAAAGATATTTTTGACAAAGCTGTGGGCACGGCTATGGCCATCATATTCCAGCTTTGGTCTTGATAATTCCTAAGATATGCTACAGTTTCATGTGTAGTGCTATGTTTTAGTAAGACTTTTACTGCTAAGGAGCAATCACAGGAAGGTTCTATAAACAAATGCTTATTTAATGTGGGCAAGAGTATAAGAAGTGACTTAAAGAGAAATCACAAATTTGCTAGTTAGCATCTCTCTTATCCTTTCTAAGCTCATAAAAGAATCTGTGAGAACACGCACACACAGTGGGGTTCTGTATTATAATGGAAGTGTCTGGTCTTTTCCCTTCCAACCTAAAGCTCTCCAGCAAAATGATAGAACTGGAAGAAAAAACAGCAGAGCAAAAACAACTTCTTGAGCTAAAAGAAAATCTTATTCAGACTCAGCAGAAGTTAAACGAAATGGAGCAATTAAAAGAGGAAGAAAGGATTAGTGAATTGAGACTGGAGACCAAGGATTCGGAGGTGCAGGCAGTCTTGCAGCAGCTTGCTGAATGTCGGGAAGAAATAAAATCTCTAACCCAGGAGAGAGATGACCTGAAGCAAAAAGGGGAGTCCCTCCAAGCTGAGACAGAGCAACTCAGAGAGGATATAAAGGACACTGTTTCCATGGTAGGAATTTTGATTTTTAGCAACAGATCATACATGTTAAGAGGAAGACTTATAAGCTATATTAAAATATTTAGGAGAATATAGGAGTAGGAGTTCGTGTGGTTGTTTAGAAATCAAAGAATGCTTAATAATATTACAAAATATTTGTATTTTCTTTGTGGGTTTTCTCTCTTGTATTCTAAAGAACATCTTGGCACATGAAGATCTGAGAAATACACAAAATTCTCTGAAGGAATCCCAGAACACTGTCAAGAAATTGGAAAAAAGTATTTCTGAAAAAGAATCTCAGATTCTGAGTGTTGAAGAGGCACGAGGAAAAACCATTAAAGAACTCCAAATACGGGTAAAACTTAATGCAGTAATTAAAACAAGCCCCATTAATGTGCTTGCAGTCTCTTCTGTGTGTCCTTAAAAACCTTCTAGACTCTTGGTAGCAAGTGGGCAAGAAAATAGTGCTGCCTAATCCAAGTCTTCACCAGCTGGTGCTCTGTTTCTGTAGAGCTTCAAGATGTAGTGTGCACTCTGATAAACCTTTGCTTAACTAGTGTGCCCCATGGTTATGGATTTGAGTGGTGGCATTGGATGGGAAATGGAAGAGGAGATAAGGGTTACTTAAGTGTAAAAATGAGGCTAATGATTTATAACAGTCCCAATGAGAAGTGTGACACATGATTGTCAGTGGCAGCTCAGATCCCAACGTGCAGCAGAAGGCTGCTCCACTGGTTTTTGTGCCTGTTTATTCAATAATTGGCAAAGAAGGGTGCTGAGAATATTGTCTGGTGCTCCACTGGTACAGTGTATCTGGTGGGAGAATCTACAGTACGTGAGATGGGATTGTTCCTGAAGGGTGTTAACTACCAGTAAGTCAGTGCTGGTGGATTCAGAATTTGCATGCTTTGGAACAGAAGCACAAAACATAATCCAATGGGTTTTTTCTTCGGCTTCTTCCTTTCAGACATTTTCTAGATAAAAATGTTGCCAATATTGCAGAACATACTACCAAACAGAATTTAAAACAAAACAGGTGCCAAAGGCCTAAGACTTGGTTTCGGAGCTCTTCTACTTTGGTTAGAGTGGTTTGATGTTAAAAACACT
>VZRQ01002576.1:0-38398 GCA_013397975.1 Machaerirhynchus nigripectus
TTATGTGTTTCTACGCTAACATACCCACTCCTTAGCAACTTTCTATCTCTATATACATATTATTCTCAAAAAACGCATTAGCTCTTAGCAGCAAAGCCAAAGTTTTAAGGACTTTTTCAACTTTCTTAATCCTTCTTCCCAACATTTTAATACGACAAATTCCTCAAAGCACCAGAGGAAATTTCTTTTTGATAAAGAAACATGTCAGTATTAGATTTCTTCGCGGACTTGTTTTACATACCAGGGCTTACCTGTCAGAAAAACAGGTACACATCCCAAAGGATGTGATGAATATTAAAAAGTACATCCACAGTGTGTTTTGGGAATGACACTATGCTTCTTAGTTCTCTTAACCTTTCCTTATTCCAGTGTTTCCATTGCACTATTCTCTTACGCCTCTTGTATGAGACTGCCACTGCTTTTCTCTGCAGATTTATTGCAGTTTCAGCTCATTAAATTTTAAAAGAGGCTGCTGCCACAGCACAAGTCTGTACATCAAGAATTGACATGCTTTAAAGATAAAACAAACCCTTGGATTTCATTCATTTGTGTTCAGCACAGATAGTCATAGATTCATATGCAAGTCAGTCATTTACCTTCTCCCTCCTCGTACCCACCTTTTGCTCCCAGAAGGTTTTGGGTCTTGCTCTGTTTCCTCTGTCTTCTTTCCTGGTATTAACTTTTCAGCACTGTCCAAGAGAGCACTGAGTGCCACTCTCCGAAATACATTCCCATGAGCCTCCTTGATAAATTGGACCAGCTGTCGGATATCACAGTACAAGCCCTGAGTAGCAAGACACCATGAAAAAGAACAAATTCAGTCTGAAGTTTCTAAACAAGCAGAGAAAATCAATACTTTCTGAGGACGTCACCAGGCCATTACTTCTCCTCTGGCTATTGTGTGGTCTACTCTTCAGGTATATGGTTTGTGGGTTTTGGCTGGGAACTCATTTAGTGCACTCAGAAGAAGGACAGAAGGAGGAGCATTATTATGTAACATGATCTGCAATGGGACACAGCAGATGGGGAGGTATCAGAGGCTAAAAGACCTGCAAGATGAGGGAGCTGCAAAGATGACTTGAAGTTGGTTTTATACCATTCATCTAGACCACAAACTTAAAAGGCATGAAATATCTAAGATGTATGTGAGGGGATGTAGCTTGCAAACAATTGCATGTTTTTTTCAGAACCAGTGGGTGTCTGGGGAAATTTTTTTTTTCATTAATTTAGAGCTTTACATGATATGGAGAGAGAGGAATGACTCACTCATTCCCCAACCTACCTCCTACACTCAAGGCCCTTTTTAGTTCTGAACATTCATACACATCCATGATGTGAAAATCACCTCTATGTGTGAGGGCAAGGGGATGGAGGGAACAGTTTTATAGAACTTGATTTTTGATCTGTGAGCTTTCCTGAAAGACCTTGGATTATTATGAAAATTCCCAGCAAGGAACAAAAGAAAACAAACCAAAAAACCCCCAAGAAGCTTGTAATTGCCCCTGTATCCTGATTAAGGCTTTTTTTTTTTTTTTTTAGTAAGAGATTGACCACAAGATTGACTTTAAAGAATGACAAAACAACAACAAATCTGCACACGTGCTCTACATGCTGTGTTCTCCATACACAATTAAGAGTGTTACCCTTAGGGATTAGTTTCACCTTACACACTAACTAAAATAAGGTTTAGAAAGATACACAATTTATAAGAAAAATATACGCTAATCTAGGTCCAATAATGGGACATGTTTTTCTGCATCACACCACCTAATCTCTTATGAGAAACATTCCAAAGGACGAATATCCATAAGAACTAGAGGACTTGGACATAGGTAGACTAGTCTGCTGGTTTAAGCTGTTACTGTGGTTTTCCTTCTCCTTCTTCCTTCCCCTCACAGAACACTACTGCCCCTTTAGCTGGACTTCAGTGTCTCTACAGCTCTGCTGTAATGATGTTTCCTGTTTGCTTCCATGAAAATTCCGAATTTTTGATAGTAAAGGAGGTGGCTTGAGACTAGCTGCTAGAGTGCACCAATTTGGAAGAAGAGAGCTCATGTCATCCAGTCTACTGACTGCTCTGGGAAGATAGCATATACGTAGCAAAAAGCAACACCTTTCTTTCCTCCATGTGTCCAGTAAACTGAACATCTAAACCTTGGGAACATCTACCAAATTGCTCTTCAGTAATTCACATAGTCTGGCACCAGTGGGCCATGTAGTTAACCAAATGAACTGCCTTTGACTTTGCTGAAAGTTGATCCATGGTAGCTGTGGTCTTAGAAACATAGAACAATTGAGGTTGGAAAAGACCACTAAGATCCTTGAATCCAACCATTAACCCAGCACTGTCAAGTCCACCAAAAAAACATGTCCCAGGCTATACATTCACATACTTTTAAAATCTCTTCAGGGATAGCAATTTCACCACTTCCCTGAGCAGCCTGTTCCAATACCTGACCTCCCCTTTCAATGAAGAAATTTTTCCTAATATCTAATGTAAACCTCCTGTGGTGGATCTTGAGGCCATTTCCTTTTGTCCTGTCACTTTTACCTGGGACAAGAGATTGACCCCCACCTCGCTACAACCTCCTGTCAGGAGTTATAGAAAACAAGAAGGTCTCCCCTGAGCCTCCTTTTCTCCAGGCTAAGCAACTCTGGTTCCCTCAGCTGCTCATCATAAGACTTGTGCTCCAGCGCCTTTCCCAGCTCCATTTCCCTTCTCTGGACATGCTGCTGCACCTCAGTGTCCTTCTTTAGTGAGCGGCCCAGAACGGACCCCAGATTCTGAGATGCAGCTTCACCAGTGCCCAGGTACAGGGAGACAATCACTGCCCTGGACCTGCTGGCCACATTATTGCTGATACAAACCAGAATGCCCTTGCTCTTCTTGTTCATTAATCCCTCCAGACTGTGCTACTTATCCATTTGGAACAACACAGAAGCTGCTTGAACAGAGAAGAAATTTCCATTCAGACTGTACAACTTTTGTCCTAAGTCCCCAGGTTCCAAGCCAGGCATGCAAAAAGACATCACATTTACATAATTTTTCAATTGTGACTACATCACTTGCTACACTCAAAGGATTTGGCTAAACTGAATTAATTATTCACTGTAAAGTCTCCCTGGTGGCACCCAAGTGAAAAAGTAACTTTGTTAACATGGTATCAATTGCTTACCAGATTTTCTGGGCTGTGGAGCTCATGTGTCGTGGATGCACAGCGAGTGATCAATGACTTGAACATGGCACTCACAATAATACCTTCTACGCTCTGGGCTGTAGACTTGTTGTCCGCTGTGGTGAAGTTATTCCCAAATCCAGCCTTATCTGTAAAATTCAAGTATAAGCAAGCCTTCTGTTTGGGAATAGACAAGGACACATCCCCACCTAATATCCTATGCTCAGTTCTCACAATCCCACCCCACAAAATTAAAGCAGAAGCAAAGGGTAAAATAAATGGTAAGTATCAAAGCTTCCCAGAAATAGCTATATTATGAAAAAGGATTGAAAATATCAGGAAAATTCTAGTTTCATTTTATGTACATCTCTCATTTAGAGATTTGAGAGATTTATATATTTATAATTCTCACTTAGAGAATTGAGAGATAATTAGAGAATTTAGAGAATCTCTCATTTAGAGAAGTGCAGAATAAGGCTTAAAATTTGAACAATAACTACAGCTTTTCTAGTTACCATTCTAAGGTATAAGAGATGTTTGATTAAGCAGCAAAGTGACAACACCCTTGAAATGAAAATCTTTTGAACTATGGGAACGCTTTTCTAGGAAGGTGTACAAGGACACCAAGCTTTCTGAAAGACTCAAAAAAGAAGTACAGATTTATATGAATTACAAAAAAATCCCTGTTTCCTGAGATGAGGGGAAAGACTTTCAAGAGCTGCGTGAGCTGCCATGCTTCAAAGCCAGTCAATAACTGATGAATACTTAAGGGAAACCTCCTATGGGCATCCTCTTCATGAAAGCTGGCTATTTACTATTCTTTGATGCTTTCTCTGAAATTCCTGGCATCAAAGACAGGCTAACTAATTAGTCAGACTCCCCGAGTGTTTCAGAGGAGCTAGTCCTACTCTGTAAACAGTAACTTTTAACTGTTGTTTCATGCAGTGACCAAGCATAAATGCTTGGTTGTTCTAACATAGCACATATTAGAACATAATTTTCCTAACTCAAAAAAATCCTCAAACACCCGTATATACACACATGCACGTACATTTGTAACTGCAGGCATATGCATCTGTGTGTCCATGTTTTTGTTCATTGAAGCCATTCTTGCTGCTTACTGCCTCATCTGAGGTACCACAGAGGGTTTTAAAGCTCAATTATATCTCCATTCACAATAAACTGTGTATTAAACAGGCCATTCCACATGGTGCCTTGTCATGCCAGGAAACAGAAAGCTTCCTGCCTGAGGTATCATTTAATGAAGATCTCTTCTGTGAAGAGCCATGAACAAGAGATAGGATGAATCAAAGGGAGGCCTTCAATTTCAAGCCTTCACTGTGTGCTACAAGATTTGGAGACAAGATCACTGGGTGGTCGGATCCATAGTGGTCCAACTCCCTTGACCACCAATGGCTAAGGATACAGTTTATATATTCTGAGAATAGCAAATCATAATTTGTAGTCTTTAAAGGACAAGGGTGTGGCTTCTTTTTGATGGCAGAGCTTAAGAATACCCAAGTAACAGTTTCTGATGCCAGGTATACTTACTGTCAGTGACTGGCTCCATGCAGAATCCCAGTAAAGCATGCAGGAAATCCACCACATTATTGAGAGAATCCTTGTTCACATAATCTCTCACGGTCTGCCGGAATTGCATCTTATCCAGTTTGTACAGTTTCGTGAGGCAGTTCTGGGCCTGCAACAGTATCCATCAAATCATATCACATCAAAGTACGTGATCAAGTTTTGCTAGCAAGAGCAAGGTCATTTTGCTCTTGACCAGTGCTGTGCTGTCTCTGAATGGTCCCATAAGGTGACAGGTTGCCTCTGGAATCAACAAGAAATTCAGCACAAAAGAGACAGGGCACCAGTATGGCTGCCACTGCTTGAGGTGGTGATGAAGTCACTACCAGCTATACCTCAAGTCTTCTCTTCCTTTGCCAACCCCTAAGTAAAATCTCACTGGATGTAAATGAACTGGGAATGTACCACCTCTGTCGATGCTCAGTGCCTTGGTGGAACAGGTTCTCAGCCTTAGGCATCTGATTTTCAGCCTCCAGCTCAGACCCAACCCATTGAATGCACCTATAGCCAATGACCAATTTACATCATACGAAACACTAACTTTTTACTTAAAAGCTATTAATTGTCAACTTCTTTTTGCAAAACTATCCATCCTTACTGGGACCTCATGCAGGCTGTAGTTAAGAGAATCTAAAATGTCATCTCTATAGGAAACATGAACTCTCCTGCTATCTACAATAGGGTGCTTAACTTTTCTGTAAACTCAGACAATTGTCCACGCAGTCAACACAAATGGTGCATGCAAAGCAGTTTGGCCAGACAAACACATAGAAAATGCAGCAGACTTAAGACACTGTCTTGGGGTGATTTTATGATAATACTATAATTCCCCTGTTGTCTGCTATATGCCCAGAAATGGGTTCCACAGCTTTAAGCTGGGTCTGAGGAAAGGGGTGCGTGGGGGGGGGAAGCTGGGCAAATTCTTCAGTGCAGTTTGTCTTCAAGGACTCACACACACTCCCCCGCATTCTCTCTGCTTGCAGTGGGAGAGAGTTACAATTCCTGCTTTTAGCTAGCTTGTTAGCTGAGACAAAAAGTTTTCCCAGGACTGCATACCGGCATACCGAAATCCGCTGGTAATTTCTTCTTCTTCTTCTGGAATGGTTCGGCTAAGCTGTGATCCGAGAACCAGATCATCGGACCCCATGGACCGGTGGGAAGGCTGTGGGGACACCACATCCCAGCCTTGGGCCTCAGGAGGGGCCAAGCTGGCTACAGAAGGAACTCTAAAACCACCAGCTTATTCTGCGGTGAGGAGGTTTATTATCTAACATTACTAATTTCTTTTTTTCCTGTGCCCTGCCGGCACTCTGCTTGTTAAATATAGTTTTTTTCACTATCCTCCAAGAAATTCCTTTCGTATCAGTGGGGGAAGGAGTGCTGAAACCTGCCATTTTATGAGGAGATGTTAATTTCAGGATGTTTCCTCCTAAACTTGTCTCAGACTGAGACAGACATATAGGAAAATATTTTCCTCAATTCAGTGATAAGAACCTTGGTTCCAAGAGACATAATCATTTATACTTAATGTTATACATAGGTCTAAATTCTTTGCTGGCTCAGCTCCAACAGAAAAGTCTAACTGACATGGTGATGAATATGGTACCTGTTCAACCGGTGCTCTGTGTCCACTCCTGCAGTACCTGGGAATCTAGCTAACACAAGAACACTGAAAGGATACACAGCAGCCAATCCATCTCTGAGAAATCAACCTCAGATCCCAAAACCTTATTATAGCTCTGTTGGCATGGCTCAAGCTAACTAAAGCCATGGAGAAGAATCTGTTTCACACGTATCCCATGGGCTTAGTAAACTCTCCTTATAGTATAGAAAAATGCTCCCTTTTGCAAGAACACAAGGTGAGGAGGAGGCATGCACTGAGAAAGGCCTTTGAAAGGCTCCCATTTAACAGGGAGCTGGGACTGATCTCAAGGAGACAAACTCTTCTAGATTAAATGTGATGTCTGGGCTTCATCCTGGGCACTTTCCAGTGCCTTAACTTGAGCAGAACAAAAAATGTTAGGAATCAACAGTGATGACCCACCATATCCTTCAACAGGGTAGCAGTGAGTCTTTTACTTCCTTTGCAGGACAGTAGAACAAGCATTGTGCAAATACAGTGCACTCCAACTATCTGGAGCTAATGGAGCAGCCCAGCAGCAATCAATCATAACCACCGTTAGGAAAGGTGGACATACTTACACCTCAGAATTCTGGATTTACATATGCAACCCAAGATAGCTGCACCTCTTGTAAATAGCATACTCTTTTGGGGTACTGTCCTGTGAAAATTTACTAACACCAGCTCACACATGGAATTTGCTCCCATATACTGTCCCAGCCCATCCACCGGGGTAGTCAGAAGCACTGTGGGCCCTCGGTGGGCTGTTAGAGAGCCCCAAGGGCTGGAAGGTAACACTATAACTGAAAATCTGCTACAGCTGGGCTGCAACACAGTCTGTGAGCTAAGGCAATAAGCAACATATTTACTGTCAAAACAGGGAAAGCCACAGAGGGGGTAGGCAGTGATCTCAGCAGCTGATGTCAAAAGTACAAGGGGGGACACTTTAATGAGCTTTAATTCTCTTACATTCTCCCGGAATACCTGGTGTCTCAGGCGATCCCCAGAGAGCCCTCGGTGTCCTTCTCCACAACCATAGGCACAACCCAAGGACTTCACAATTTTGATTAGCATTGTGAGTGCCAGCCTATGGGTGCTGACAGTTGGGGCTTCATCCTGAGGGTCACAGAGGGAAAAATGGTGTGTGACCCTGCCACAACTACTCGCATTTTGTTAGTATTTTACCTTTGACAAACTTGTTTCCATTTCTCATCTCAGACACTCCATTACTGATTTGCTATTTTTGAAGTGTTTACTCCAAATGTTTTTCAAGTTTAGAGACCAGCTGCCTCCCTTTCAGCTCCCATCAAAAACTATGCTATAAACATGAAGTTCCTACATGCTGCTATGTATATCGTTCAGAACTTACTTCAAAAAAATTCTCCCTGAAAAACAGAGAGTTGTCTTGGCTGAGTAAAAAACCAAGCATCTTTTAAAAATGTTTGACATGCTACCATAAATTGCAACTTCAGAGGTCAGCAATGTAGCATCTCTTGCTCAATTCTCATAGCAATACTGAAAAATTTATGATTTCTAGTAATCAAATAAAAGAAACCATGCTCACACACTGGGCTCCGTTTTTCCTTTACAAGGTATGAAAAAAAATCATTGTGATTGAGGGATTCAAACACTTTGTCAAGATATTGAAAATGTCAATGCCAGGCTCACAAACTCCATTTTTGGCTGCTGCTTCTCTGGAGTAGTTACAGTACTTGAATGGCTAATCATGTTTCCTCAGCAGAACCCCAAGTGAGCACCAGAGCAAAAAAGAACGTCAGTTGCATACACATGCATACTCAGTCTTAACAGTCATTGCAGTACATTTGAAATTGTATAAAGAGAAGCAAGACAAACCTTTTCTTGGTTTTTGTCATCCTTCTCATATGGCCCTCCTCCTCCACCACCACCTCCATCACCTCCACCTCCTCCACCACCACCACTTTCTTCTTCTCCATCTCCAGCTCCATTAATTGAAGGTGGCCCAAATCCACAAGCTGAACCAGAAGCAGCCCCCTTGAGCTGGAAGGATCCTTCACTTGGTCTCTTTTCAGGGGCTTCATTTTCTTTGTTCTCACTCTTCCTCCGAACTCTCTCCACACAGGGCACCACACCAAGCTGCAGTAAGCATTCCACAATGTTCAATGCTACATCACAAATCCGGGAACTGATGTCATGGTTCAGAACCAAGTAAACAGCCTTCAGGACCACCTGAGAGATTCAAACATCATATTTAAAGCCAGAATTACTTTCCCTACTAGTAATATTGAGTGCCTGGAAATTCTAGATTCCAGAGACTCATTATAGCAGGCACAGTACAAACTATGAATAAAGGATACACAACCCTAAATACCAAGAACCTACAATCTAGGTGTCAGACAAGAAACCACAGACTGGCCACAGTCAGGCTGAGAAATAAACCATGAGATGACATCTGTGAGCCTGAGAACACTGCTTCTGTGCACCAAGAGCTGGCAAATCATTAAGGGAAAAGCAGAAAAGGTGAGGTTTAAGGTGCTAGAAGAAAGGTGCTACTCAGTCTTATACTATTTTATAGGGAATTTGGCGCATGCCCCAGGAACATAGCCGTTACGTAATACCACCTAAGATTTGATGTGTGCATTCCACATGCACATGCACTCCTTGCAAGGAGTAATAGGAGTTGCAGTTTCTCAGAAGAGACTTTTAGGATATGCACAAATGTATCTGACTGACCTTTATATACTGATGAGAGAAGTCATATAAAGAGGTGGAGGAAAAGCCCGTCAAACCCCTGATCTCAATGGTACAGCTATATTGACAGAAGAGGGACCTGGCTTTCCTCGTTCCGTGCCAATTACCGAGAGATCCAGCATGCCATTCTTGTGCACAAAGTTGTTGGTTCCATCAATGTGATCCGTATCCTCCAAGCAACTGTAATTGATGCAGGAGTCTGTCAGGCTCCGTGGGAGGTTGGCACATGCAAGCGGCTCATGGGGCATCTCAGGGATGGGCACCTGGTTGCAAAGCTTCCTCATATGCTCACTGAAGAAATCGGCGTATCCCACATTGAACGAGGCCAGGGTAGTGTTGAAGGTTGCCACAGTGATGGTGGATATCTGGGACCGTACTGCAAGGAAGGAAAATACCTACCTGTAAATTTCAATCTCTATAGTTATGGAATGGAAGGCTGAGGCTGAGCTTGTCTAAAGGGGGCAGCTCTTAAAGTGTCTTGTAATGCCAAAAGAAAACACAGGTTCCTAATTCCTATCATGCATACACAGATCAAAGGTAGATTAATTTCTTCCTTTAAGACAGTGTAAATTAGAACAACCCTAAGCTTGTTCTAGCAGTTCAGTTCTCTGGCAGCTTAAGCCGATCTCAGTTAAATGGGCAGTCAAGTAGATCAGGCCACTCAGACCTTCTAAATCTATTCCAAAAGGATTTTGCTAGCTGTGTTCCCTGCATTAATCCAATGCCTTGTCTTAAAAGCAGCAGTGTCCCTGCAAGGCAAAGAGAAAGGACTTTGCAGCTGGAAGGCAGGGGTGAAGGTAGTGGAACTGAAGCACAAATTTGAAACAGCTTTCCAAGTCACAACAGTTTAGAAAATTTCATCACACCAGTTGAAAAAAAAGTACCCGTGACAGTCTAAACCATCTCCAAAATGCAAAGCTGTCTGATGAGAAAGGTACTGCTGTGCTTAAGCTCACAGTGTTCACAGACAGGAATTTTGAATTTCTCAGGTTAGCAAGCTGGCTGTAATGCAAATTTTTTATCAAGGATGCCCATGTTTTTACAGCTAATCCTGATTTCCAGGCAACAGTGTTAGTAACTTCCCACACCTAGTGCTTTGCAAGTAGGTATATATACTTCTATATAGTAGTCTACACTACCCTCTAGTGTAGAAAGACCCTAGGTGCCCCATACAGTTTTTTATACCACCATCTGCCAGACAGTACAGTAACAAGGCTAGAGAATAACAAAGAACCTCTTCCTAAGGTTATTAAATATGTTCGAATTAATAAAATAATTACATCTAGTACATTTAAAAAGCAATGATTCAGCGATGGACTGGTTATATTATGTAAAGAGCAACTCTTCATAGTACAAAAAACCCCTCAATAGATATGGAAACAAAAAAGGAAAAATCAATTAGTCACGTACTCATACATAGAAACAGTAACACTTCCTTCACCTTTTGGGGTTGATGTTTCAGTGAAACGTCTTTCCTGATATGTAAATTTACCTTCTTTGACTGTGTTTTCTCCATGGCTGTTTGAGGGGTCTGGCAGTTCAGAGACCAGCGTGTGATGAGAGTGTGAGTGCCGGGCGCTCAGACTCTCCATCTCCGTCGCTGTGTCAGAGCTCCCCCTCCTGGTAAACTTTCCTACGGCGACGACAAGAAATGGGTATTTTGTTTAGTTATCTGAGAGGTGGCTGGCGACAGCAGCTGAGGTTGAAAATGGAAGGATTGGAGTCTGTTAAAATCAAGGTCTTTCATCACACTGTGAAGCAGAACCAAACATTATGGTGGGATCGCTCATGGGGGTTCACTGACACAGAGACCAAATGGTCCAAACTCTCTGCAAGGCTCTTCCCCATAGCACATAATGCTGACACCAGCATTCTTAGCCACCAGCACCTTCAAGAAAATAAGACTGGTCAGCACTGTATGACTCCACCCACTGGGGCATGTTATAGGACTTTATTTACTTCTCCTCTTCCCCCCCAAAATAAGTATATTAGGATAAGGAGTGCTAAGTCAAAGGAAATTCTTCAAGACAATAAAATACAAATCCAAAAAACTTATTAAAGGCGGTGACTTTCTCTGAAGTTGTCAGGATTTGCTGCCCCTTGGATGTGACATATATGATTCACTGAGATATCAGAAAGCAAAAAACTACAGGTAAAGCCACAAGAAGAATCTGGAGCCCCTTACATCAGACTTAAACTAACTTCTTGAAGTACTGAAAGCATGGAAAGGAGGCTTTGGATAATAAGTTTGTTATTCTTGTACAGATCTGTAGGTGTCTGTATATTAAGCATTAACAAAACATGTATGAGGCTTTAAGAAGTTACTTGACCACTGTCCCGTGTCCCAGAGACGGGCATGTTTATAATGGACGGCTTATGAAAATGATGCAATATAAGATTGTGAAAATGACAATGCTCTGACATGACTGTTCATTTTGCTGCCTATCATCTCTAAGAAAGGGTGCCAGGATGAAAATTTATAACATTGGGAGTAAATTTGTGAAACAGAAACAATGCGTAGATACTGTTAAGTGAACTTAAAAGCTTGAAATAGTGAATTTTTAGATTCAAACACTGTATCTCTGCAGTATCAAGACAGTATAAGCTTCATTGAGAAAATATCCTGCTTATAATGTATCCAAGATGCACTCCAGGAAAACTGTGAATAGAACTTTTTGACATACTAATGACATTGTTAATGATATTAATGACACTGCTGCTCATAATCATCACACTAATGATACTGCTGCCTGTCCAGAGATTTCTCTTTTAAAGAAGGGGACGCAAACATTCTTTGAAGCTATTTGAAGCTGCAGTTGTGCAATGCTTGCTACCACACAGGGAAGTGAATTCAAGTGGAACAGAGATTACCAAAGGCTCCCACAGTAGCTATTATTCCAGTAAAGATGGTAGTTTCAGAGAAAAAGTGAACTGAAGTTTAAGTCATTCAAGGTCTGCTGTGAGTAGTTAGCAACAGATGTGTAATGCTGCAAACAGAACCAAGGACATAGGGTGACAAAAGGACTGGATGAAGAAATAACCTCTGTTGTTCTCTGAATGTTCACGATAGGAATGAATGGAACCTGGGGCAGAGACAGCAACATTTCACCTAATATGGTGGTTTGCCATCCTCCTCTCTCAATGCCACGCCGGTCCTCTCCAATTCCAGAGAAACTGCCAAAGGAGAAAGTGCTGCGAGTGGGTGAAACATCCAAGTGATCCTCATGGAGGAGGAAGGGCACCCCCATCCTTCGCTGCCGCTTCTTCCCAGTATGGTGGAAAGGAATTGACCCTTTGCGCTCACGTTCCCTGTCCTCTTTGCGGCTCTTAAACTGCAGAAAGAGGAGCAGATATAGGAGCAGTTAAGAAGCTCTGAGGCATGGAAAACAACCACTTGCGGGAAAAAAATAACACAGATATATGTCCCAAGTATAACTTTCCACTCTGAGCTTTTTATCTTGGACATTTCCCACGGTAGAATCTATCTGCATGCTGGGATCCTGTGAGTGTTCGAAGGATTTCAGTCTTGCCCTAGGCTGGGATGGATGCCCTTGGATAATTTTATGACATTCTTTGACCTTGAGCTAGATGTACGGAATGGATGGTTGGGAACCCCGAGCTAAGACGAGGTAAAAAAAATCAGAACTCACTGAATTAGCTGGAATTACAGCGAGCACTGGCACTTAAAATTCAACACTGTTTGAGTAGCCTCCTCTCATGCAGTTTCATCAGGACAATTACTTGAATAGAGTTCAGCATTATGTTCAGGATTTGCATATAAAAACCAATGTAATAACATACAGAATCAATTCCAGTGAAAAGGGATGATAATCTCTCATATGTCATGAATATATATTCCAAGCAGACCTCATGAATATACAGTCCGAGCAGACCTCCAGCAGCTACTTAAGAGGACACTGAGGTGCTGCACCACAGGTAAATTAAAGTGCAGTTCCCTTTCACTCACCTTTTTGAAGATGTTCATCCCCAGGTCTGTAGAGAGATCTGGAACTGCTGGTCTACGCAAGTTGGTCAGTGAAACCTTGGAAAATGCATCTGTGCTTAGCGATTTTTCTTCCTCATTACACTTCATCGTAAGATCCTGCAGCTCCCAAAAGAAGACAAGCACAAGGAGAAATAGAGGATAATCAGCTTTAAAAAAGGAGCTACTTCCTGGAGCTGTCATAGGAGCACTGTAGAGGAAAAAGACCTCCAATTCATTGCACAAAAATTTTACACACTTAAAGAAAAATAAATTAAAAACAAAATCTAGAAACTTCCAGAATTATTTACTTTGTATAGCCTTTTAGTCACCAAAGGAAAAAAGCACAGCACATCATGGAAAGCCTCAGGCATTGCTGTCAGCATCATCTGGTGGCATGGAAGAACATGTTCCTCTCCAGTTTGATTCTGATCCCAGGTATGACTCCGAGTAACTGATGACGTCTTTCAGGTCTTGGTTTACATTGATCAGCAATCACAATGGCTACCCCTTGCAAAGCATTTAATTTAAGATTTAGGAGAATATGCCCTTAATAACATACACATTTAAATACATATTTTGGAACTAAACTGCAATAAGCAGCACTGTCCCTTCAAGAAACTTAATTTTCAGAAAATTTATTTACTCGCTAAAGAAACCTAAGACTTCTAAATCAATAAACATCCTTTGCTTGTAATAACAGGGCTCCCCGCCCATCATTGTTCATATGAAACTTCCCCCCTTCCTATATCATAAAATGTCCCACAGCAGTAAAAACCATGAGGCTCACTCACCCATTTCAGTAGAGCTCACTCAACTTATATCTGCATCAAACAACACACGCTATACCTGCCTGCTGCAAAGAAGGAAAGTGGCACAAACTCGCTTCCAGCCATCTGCTCTCATTAAAGATCTGATGCCATCTTCCATGAGATGTTTGTGCAGCTGACCTGACCGAATTATCTCAGGGTAGTTTTCTCCTGCCTAAATATCAGCTTGTTTCCAATGGAATGCTCTTTTCCTTTGCTGTCCCACCAGAAATAGTCTGCTGAACAAGTGGGTCATGTTAAAATACCTTTTTGCTTTCAGTGCAGAGATAGACATATTTCAGGGATAGATGAAGTGACTGCTATGACAGAAGGTTTAGATTCTGCCTAGCCAGACTGCACACTGCAGAGCCAGCCAGGTTCTGCAGTACACAAGTGTGCAGTTTTATGCACATAAAGGTCCAGCAGAACCGGGTGTCTGTCTTTGCTGCTGAAGTCTTTAACACTAGCTATAGTGTTTGCAGTACCAAATACTGGGGATCACACATTTTTCAGAGACTTTTCAGACTAATCAAAGACTTGAATGCTCCCTCTTAATTTTATCAACACAAGAATGTAGGAGACACAGCAGCAAGGCTCCTCCTCACCACTCTTTGTAATACAGGTATGCTTATCTACCACTTTGCATATATGACTAAAGATTCAGAGGAGGAGTCACATATAAAATCCAATACACAGCAAATCAGGATTCAACCCTAGCTGTTCTCAACAGTGAGGCCAGCAAGTACTCCATACAGCTTTTATTTTTAGCTTTCATAGCTGTCTGGCCTCTTCTGGCTATAAAACATTGTATAAATTTATTTTGGATTCAGTATCTTTGTCCATCGGTTACTAAATCAGTGTTTTAGTAGGTGGTTTATGATCACCAAAAGACAGAGTAAGGATCAGGGCCTACTGAGACACAAGCCATGCAAACACACAGACACAGTCCCAGCTTTGAAATCTGCTCAGGGTAGGTATCAAGCAAACAACACCAGAGAAGCAAATTACATAATTACTTTAGATCTACAATGTGGTATATGATGCATTTTAATGAATCAATCCTGTCGAAGACTGATAAAAACATGGCTATTCTGTGCAGTGGACTACATGGAAATTACAACAAGCATAAGATTGTTACGACAGCAAAACAGTTTGGGGGCTGCTCCTCTAGATTTTGTTGTTTCTATTGTCTTCATCCTGCCTGACTGTATGTGTGCCAGCTCATTAGTACTTCTCTCAGCTCTCAGCATATCACACTTGAGACTCTTGGCTTTCTATCAGCATTGCAGGAAGCACTACAACTGCATTAGTGCTATGATTGATTTAAGTCTTGTCTCTTTCCCTGCAAAGGAAGTGCAAGACTGTAGCAGATTTGTGAACGTCTCAAGGTTCTGTGTCCTACGCCTGCCATTATAGTGAATTCACTGCATACAAGTGCAATGCAGGTTTCCTTTATCACATGTTGCCTGGTCTGAAACATGTTTAGACCAAAGTCACTTTCTAGAGGCACACAGTATTAATTTTATTCACATTCCATCCATCCTCCCTTTTCCCACCCAACACGGAGTGCCAGAATGCTGCACTGAATCTTCTCTTACTTTGCTATTCAGCTTACTAGGCAATACATGGAGATGTTTCTCATGCCCTCGCAATCCCCGCTGCTTTAGCCCAAGCTTATCCGAGACATGATTTCAGACACAGAACCCAACAGAAGTGTGAGAGTTTTGCTGAGGCTCTGGGAGACGCAGGACCATCAGCAGTTATCCTGACAAATTGCAGAACAATAGGAACAATGTTGATTTGCCACAAAAATCTACTGCTCCTTGATGCGATTTGCAGGCAGATGTGTTTTTCTTTACTCAGTTTTTGCCTACCACCTAAAATCTATCCTGCTGAAACATAGTGTCAATGTTTTTGAGAAGTTAATGATCAACTTCTGAATAAAAATAATGACATTGTGTTAGGAATTTCAGCTCTAGAATGAAAAAACAGGCTTTAAGCATAACCCTGTGTCAGATGATCTTGTGAAGGCTCAGCATACAAACCCTTGTGTTGACAGAATGGGAAAATCCTAGGCTTTGGGAGGTGGCATTCTCTGCTCTGAACTAGCAGAGAGCCTTGTGTGATGAGACTTAATATAGGAACAGCAGTAAAGTTCCTACAGTTGGCTCAGATGAACCAGAGCCCAGCTGCTTCTGTGTGTTGCACAAGTTTCAGTCCTCAAAGTTGTAAAGATGGGGAGCATGAGTTCAAAGTTTTGCTGCCTGGAAGACTATTTCACTTCCTCCATCACAGCTGTTCTGCATAAGGAATTGGAACCCAGGAACAGGATTCTATTTTGATGAGTACAGCAAAAATACACAGGACTGACACAAAGGTTACAAGTGCAATCAAACTCAGCCTTGGAGGAAAACATGCCCTGGACAGAGTTCTCACTTTAACAGCTACAATGTACCCAGTGGAGTTGCCAAATGGATTTAACAAAAAAAGAATAAAAGAGCAATGGAGTCTCCTGCAAAGCAGTCTTCTGCAAGTGAAACAACCTAAAAAAGCAAGACACAGCCAAGCGTGTGAAAGGAGAGAAGTGTTTTACAGCATAAAGAGAATAACCAGGGCAACAGTACTGCAACTGGTGCCTGTGGAAGATGATAACATTCATACTGCCTCTGTGAACCACTGACTGCACTCCCTGTTGCACTGGGAGCTAAACTTGCTAATATGCAAAACAACCAGGTTTTTATGAGCAAGAGCAAAGGGACAGTATATGCACGTAAATAGTGAAACACATCAACAGCAATATATTTCAATTTTCCCTCCAGGAGTTGATATTAAGGAGGGTTTTCTGTAGATGCACAGCAATCCTATAAAATCTCCATGCACAGGTAGATTAAGATGGAATAGTAATTCTTATCACCTGGCCTTAATGGAGCTACGTCAAGCTTTTACAGGGATGAAACATGTTACAGAAATGACACTGAAGTATAATACAATTTAAACAATACTGCTGCTGCTGGGCCCTTAGAACCACAAGTAACCACCAGCTCTCATAATAATGGTAAGAATGTCTATAAAGTCCTGAGATCTAAAACTAACAGTAGTAATACTTACATAGTTTATGCTTGTCTTCTAGATTTTGAGCATCTGGGCTCTACTGGAGAAAAGATATTTCACCTTCCTTCCAGTCAAAATCTGTCAGAGCCCTAAAAGCAGTGATTTTAGGAAAAACACCAAGAATTCCGAGATTTCCAACTCATAAAAAGACATTTGATAACAAAATGAACAGGTCTTTTACTTGAGTGTGTCATAAAATCAGATGGCAAAAATAAAATCTCTGCTACATTTTGTTAGGCAGTTCAATCAACTAAGTAAATCAGCATTTGTTGCTAAAAGCCCACATGACAGGAAAAGAGGGCACAACCTAAAAGTAGCACAAATCCACAAGGAGATTGACTGAAACTGCAACAACATCCCCTTTTTATCCCTGGAACAAGTGAGTAACCCAAAAGAAAAAAAAATATTGAAGCTCAAACACAAAGATCTGTATTACACCAAGGTCAGGAGTACAGGGTTCATTGTCCAGCAAACAGGGAGCGCGACTTGACACCTATTAGGACAGTTTCTCTACTAAGAATTTTTGGAAAATATAAAAGTTATGCAATAAGAATAACAGCAGAAGAAGTAACAACATAGAGAGCTTTTGCTCACTGCCACTGTTCGCCAAGTCTAATTCAATATTTTAACACAAGTGTTTGTCTGGAGTGTGCAATACTGTAGTAAATGCAGTTCCTTTTCTCTCATTTGAGGAAGTACACCAGAGAAGCTCAGTGGGTCCTGACCATTACACTGTGATACAAAGGCATCGGTAACCCTTTCTTCTGACAACTACATTAGTAGATTCTCGCACTAAAAACTGGTATTATCCCAGTTCACCCTAGATTAATTATCCCAAATCAACACTCCAGCTTTCAGCAGTCACCAGCTCTGACCCTCTGCATCAGATTCTGCCTCCAAAACACTTACTGATCTCAAGGGTCTATTTTTGCATCAAAGCAAGTATCTGGCCTCCATGCAAGTGAGTCAATACCAAAGCTGTGCCTATCATTACTTGTTCAGTAATCACTTCACATCATCACCACAAACACAGTTATTTTCTTATTGATGGCAACTGCTTACCTGGGTTTTGTGGGTGTTCACCAGGGAGGGTGCAGCAGCCACCATGGAGCTGCTGCGAGGCCTTGGCAAAGGGGCAATCTCCGGCTCAGGTGGCTTCTCTGGTTTCTCCTGTAGCATGTGCCTCAGCCTCTGCAGGTAATACATCAGTGACCACTGTGTGCCCTCCTCGGACCAGTGTGGCTGCAGCAGGCAACGCAGCACAGCCACATCGAAGTACGTAGCATAGCGAGACTTCTGGCATGGTGGAATCACCAAGGACACCCTGTTCCAAAAAGCAGGAGTAGAAATGTTAGTCCTCAGACTCCTTAGGTCTTCTTACTTGGCTCTGCATAAAGAACTGACTCTTTGGGACTAAGGTACCTAACAGAGGAAAGCATTGTTGAAGACACGTAAGCAGATATTTAGCTTTCAGCTCCCCAGAGGACTCCAGTACATGCTGTTAAGTGTTTTCTTGGATAGGGTTGCTTTCTTAAACTGTGATCTGAAGATATGCCTTCAGCACCTGGGCTAACCGAATAATTTGTTCAGCAGGAAACAGACAACCCTAGACCACCTGCTGTTCTGACACTAGTAATACATATTTAGAAATGGTTTACATTTGCACATGTCAGGCCTTACTTAAGAAAAAGCAGGCAAGGCAGCTAAGTTAGTTAACCCTTTAAGCTAATTAAATTGATTCCTATTATAAGTCAAAGTTACTATTATGGACTATTACTATTATGCCGAGGTGTTCTACAGAAAAGCATCTTTTTAAGCCCTCACTATAATTTTCTTGCCCTATTCATTTCCTGATGGATTTTAATATGGAATTTCCTAGGTGTTGTGGAAATTATTGCACACAAAAGCAAGACATCTGTAGTGAGCATCAAAAATGAGAATCTAGAAATTTCAGATTTCAAAGGCATCATATGATAGCCAATCTTTTTGCAATAAAATGCCCCAAACTTTTTATTACTAATCTTTTATACCACCTCTCTCCCAGAACAGTACAACTGGCCTGATCCACCCTCTGTGCGGTCACTAGCTGTCAGGAGACAATCTGTCAGAAAAGAAGCAAGTGAAAGGGCATCAGAGAAATGAGAATCACATGGCAAGAGAAGGTATGAAATCCTGGGGGTGAGGCAGGAACTCTGGAAATTTTTTTTTTTGTCTGCTGAATACACATTTTGGATGTTTCCACTCTGTATTAGAAACACACCTCTGTGCCCTGCTTATTTCTGGGATTTTGGGATTCTATAGAAATTAAGAACACTTTCATGCCCTATATTATCCGGCATTTGAGAATCATCACAAGAACATCAAGTTTGTGTTTTGGTTTTTGTTAAAAGCCATTTTTATTATCAACCCTGCAAAACAGCAGGCAAACAGCGTGGACAGGACATCCCCATCTCCAGCTAGGTACCACCACATTCTGAACAGATGGGTCCAAGGCCACAGCCCAGAAAAGCCTTAGGGAACAGCAGCAATACTGACCAGTGTGACCCCTGAGTGCTCAAGTAAAGTGCACGTGGTTAAGTGCTTTACTGGATCTCTGCCCTCTGCATCCAAGGCAGGTATGGAACTGGCATAGGAGAAAGAAGTGTGTATTGAACACTGACACCAATTGGAATCACATGAGCCCTGCTCCATCTTACATGCTTGGAAACAGGGAACGGGTGTAAAGGCTGGGCTTGGATCAACACATGGATCTAGAGCTCAAACCTGCTGGAGGCACTTGCTGACTGCAGACCAGCCTGTGTCAGCATATGCCACACTATACGAAATACACAGATTCAAAATTCCTCCCCTAGTGCTGTATTCCAGCTAAAAAGTCTGCAAATTTGACGACTTTGAAATCAGCTGTTATAAAAACCTGTAAAACTTAATTAGGAAGGAGAAAACAACGTGAATGGGAATATACTGTAACATTTTCCCCATAAACCTGATGTGAAGGGTGGTTTTGTCAAAGTTTGGGTTGTGTCACATAGATTTAGCCTGCAAAACCCCAGATGTACACTCAGAGTATCCCAGAAAAGGAAATAAAACCCCTCATCCCAGTAGCAATTGTGAAAATTGATGCATTGCTCCCTGGTCTCTGCAAGACCCTGAGCAGTGTATGGGGCTTAACAGTCTTTCATGCTCCCCTGTCTGTGGCACAGGCAAACGTGAAGCATGACACAGGCTGGAGGAAGGCATGTTCTCCTTATGAAATATTTGTAACTAAAGTCCTTCCTGCAAAGTCTATTTCACAGGCAGCCTGTTCAAGGTAGCAGCTGGATAAAGGGCTGTGGCTTTATTTGCTTCAGGGTTAAACTGTATCATCTCTGTATGGAGAATTACACTGAGTGGAGGAGGATCAGAACAAGCCATATCTTTTAAATAGTTTCTGATGAACCAGAAATTAAACCCTGTACTTCATTTAGAGGAAAATCTAGTGCTTGTATAATCAGCTCGTGGTTGCCTGTGACTGCAGGGAAGGTGGAAATGTAGCTTTCCTTCAACCCCTGGCCAAGGACAAAGGAATACTTTGGCTGTTAGTAAGTAGAGTAAACAACATTTGTTTCCCAGTTGTCTGTTGCTTGGCAACCAAAGCTCCCTGTACAGTTTTAACTCATCAGTTAGTCCTGCAAATGAGGAGGCATTATGATGCTCTCTTCAAAGCCTGTCTGAAGCTTCATCCCCATGGCAACCACCAGACACTGCTTGACAAACTGATCACCTGATTCTGTCTTCTTAAAAGGCTGCTTTTTTTTTACAGCTGTGCACTCTCTGAGCAGTAGTGTTCACATATAGAAAGGCAGCTCTGTCCCCACATTCAGTCTTACTGGCTCATATTAATAAAAATTAAAAAAAGACCCAGAACTCACAATAGGCTTGATAAAAAATCCCAAGGGAAGCTTCCTGATGGGATGAGAGCCTTAATGAATAGCTTTTTTCTTTGCACTAGTGAAAGGATGCCCTTGAGCTCCCATTTGAGAGATCAGAGCTGTTCCTACATGATATCCAGAAAATCACTCCATCCTATATTTCTTCTGTCACTGTAACGAAGCCATTTCTTAAAACTGCAGTGTTTTGGATATGACATTTCTCAAAAGAGATGTAACAGGACCGAGGTTTTCAGGAGAAGTTTAAGTGACACTCCTAAATCAATAGACACTTAAAATTATAGCCCTCCCTCTCAAAAATCTCTGAAAATACTCCTCACCTTGATTTACTTTATGGCACTACTGAGTGTCCAGCACTACTATCTAGAAAATCTAGTTCTACCTTTATGTTCCCAAATCTAGATTAATTTATTGGTGCCAAGCTGGAAAACCACAGCCTGAGCACTGCAGGACAAGCTGGAAGCATGTTTGCAAGGCTGTGCTTCTTTGTTAGCCTGTTCCTTTGGGTCAGTAGTCTAAAGCCAGATATGCAGCAGGATCCAAAGGCGGTATAGCGAAGGCAAGGGAGAGAGGTTTGCAAAAATTCTTTGCTAGGGGTAAAGAAAATCTGATCAGAAGGAAGCCTGAATATATACCAGTTGCCTGAAGCTGAATCCAGCCTAGAAGGAGTGAATCTGCTGGTTAGGTTTTGAGTCTTTAATTATAAGAAACGAACATTCTAGGAAAGACCAAAGAAACTGTCCCAACAGGCCAGCTAGAGATTTCTCCAAAGAAAGCGGCATTGAGTAACAAGTGCTGCCACCTTTTTCATCATCCAGAACTGAGGTTTGTTGAACTAAGAGTTTGATACAAACATCCAGCACCCTCAGCATGTACAGACGAGAGTGCATTCAAGATAAAGGACTTGTGTGACCTCCACCACTGAATCGCATGAGCCCAAGTTTCTCCTGAAGGTCTTTGTACCTGGGATGTGCAGTACCTCTCCCCTGAGAGTTTTGGGAGGATTCGCTTCCATCCAAGGAATTTCCACGTTGACATGCTGAAACAGAAGCCTTTGGAGGTAGAGAATCTGGCTGCGTTGTCTCACAGACTACCTGCAGTCCCTTTGGATAGGTGTAAA
Source organism: Machaerirhynchus nigripectus (assembly GCA_013397975.1). Lineage (NCBI taxonomy): Eukaryota > Metazoa > Chordata > Aves > Passeriformes > Dicruridae > Machaerirhynchus > Machaerirhynchus nigripectus. The sequence goes on from VZRQ01002576.1 coordinate 22,063, forward strand.
AAATAAAATAGGTATATAAATATATTTATCTTTCCCATATTAGTTTTATAACTGCAATCTGAGCCTAAACATCACCGTTACTTACACCATAATACCATGGAAAAACTGATCAAGACTGGGGCTTCTCAATACGAGGCATTCTACAGTCAAAGGGTACATTGTACATTGTACAAGGCTCTTGCTCAGGAGAATGATTTGGGATGGAAGTGACCTTAAAATCAAGCTCCAACCCTCCTGCCATACACAAGATCAGGCTTCCATCCTGTAAGACAGGATAAGGCCAAGGAGATCCAAATAGCTATACCTCATACCCTTTCGTTCCACAGCAAACAAGCTCGGGAGCCTTAGATGTTAAGAGCTGTGAATAACTGTAATTTCTGGAGATGGAATACTTTAGGGTGGAAACTGCAAGTTCTCTTTCAATATTTATTCCCCCCTCCCTCAGCACCTTATTCAAGCTTGTCAAACCTTAGCATAGAATTCACCTCAGTATGTCCACTATCCAGATTAGGGGATTCACAAGTCATGCTCTGATTATTGGTGGGAGAACTCCTCTTGGCTGAGAAAAGAAGTCAAAGCAGGACATTTCAGAAAATGCCTCTGATATTATAATGTACTTATTATAAAATATTATAATACAAGGATAAACCAGAAAACAAAACCAGCATCTATCTGCTGCAGACTTCCTAGGCACTAGTCACAGCCATAAACAGAAAATATGACTGGTTTAGTTTCTTCAGTTCTTTCCATTGTGTTGTCAACAACACTGTCTACTGAAAATCTCTATTTCTTTAAAATCAAATTTGAATATAAATTTAATCCTAAATCCATTTTCCATCCATTGTGTCTGCCTCTGCAGACTAGTGACTTTTATTTTGGAGTTCTTAATCCCATTTGTGCATAATATTCAGGTCCTTTTCTAGGTTACATAACTCAGAGTGTATTGTGATTTCCAATTTGCCAAATGCCTTCAGCACAGGAAATACATGGATGTCACACAGAAAATTAGATCTGTAATACTGTAGCAGACCAAGGGCATCACACAGACTAGGATGACAAGTCGTGAAATTCTGTTGAAAGTTGTGCAGATATGACTTTGAATCAGACTGACTGCAAAAAAATAATTGCAAAGCTTCTTCATTAGATTTTTAAAATTTGTTGTTTGAAGGAAAGTTTAAGTAAATTTCACTTCCTTTTTTCCCAGTTTGAGACAATGCTAAGATAGCAGCATTTTCCTAGACATAAAAGACCTCATCCCAGTTAATGTTTCTGTCCTGCTGAAAAACTTTCAAACCATAATGGAGCATTTTCCTTTCAGACTTTACTCCTGAAGTTATTTTTAGGGATTTTCTGACTACACACAGACCTATAGAAAAAATTCCAATAGTCAAAGAAAACTTAGAACTAATTCCCTTTGCTAGTGCCAGGGCTGAAATACTATATTTTAATTCTAGAAGTTGAAGCAGAGGGACAACGAGCATGACATCAAAGACTATTTTAAATCATTTGAATATTGAATCTTTTTAATTCTGGACTGTCCCAGTAGGTTTACAAAGTCTTCAGAACAAAATATGACATCCAAGATGACCTGTTATCAAAAAAATCTAATTTAGCGAATTACATTTTCACGATGGTGAAAATCATAGTTCCATGCTTTTGAGAACTGGAAGCAATGCTACAGCAGTATACCCCGCTCACTTTCAATTCACCACCTTGCAGGAATTATAAAAAACTATTGTCTAAAACATAACAGTAAAAAAGTTTCTTTAGGACTAGGCCAGGCAAAAAGACTTGGAAGCCAAAGCCTTGGAAACCTAAGCACCCAACTCCAGTCTCACTATGGCTGAAGCCCAAAGGAAGAGCAACTCTTTCCAGTATGCAAAAGTGAATTTACAACCTAGGCCTTCATTGGACTCTCTTGAAACTACCTTTTCTAATTTCATAACATGCTGGAATTCAAATTTTAAATAGTAGAAGAACCACCTGTGTGCCCTTCACTATTCATTTTTGTCCAGTGCATGTTTGGGAAAGATTTCCTTGCTCATGTCAGGCTGCTGTGAGATACTGTCTTTACCCTTCTCAGCAACTAAGGAAGACAAGGCTAACAGAAATTATATGAGGCTGACAGAAATGAAAACTCTACTGAATAGTTATTAATTTCCTATTTGTGATGGTTCTCCCATCTCCTATTTAATTATTATGCAAATGTCAGTTGACTCTGAGGGGAACCAACCTTAAACTACTCTAAGATTTGACTAGCTCCTGCAGGATCAACATATTCCTTCATATTCAATGGCTACAGAATATAAGGGCAGCATCAGGCAAACAAACAGAAAGGTTTTCCATATCTCAGCATCTACATTACTATAGCAAAGTCACAGACCTGTAACGATGTTCCTGATGGGTTTTACAAGAGCATTGAAGGCAGAAACTTCAGGCTGCCTGTGTTCCCACATTGGCTGCCAAATCACAAGGCCACTAGCCAACCGGAATGTCAGGTCAGACTCCTAAAAAGAAAAACATGTTTTTCCAGTTGTTTCCAGTCTATGAAGACTTTCATTTCTCCCATGCACAGAAGTAAGTGATACCATGCGCAGTTGTCCAGTCAGTATATGCTAACTAAAGGGCTACTGACAATACTCAGCAGGCTCAACACGTCAACTATGGCGAGTAAAAAATCATGAGGAAATTTCAGTACAAAAATACACAAATTCTTTTTCAAATGAAATTTCTATTCTAGTTAATGAACCCTGTTTTTCACAGGACATTAAGCTGTAACAGAAAAGGCCATTCCTGTCACAAAGTATCCCTTTTAATTATACATAACCACTTTATGTTTAGTATTTAAGCTCAGCTTTAGGATTTACACTCTAAGACTTGATATTCTTCCCCAAAAGAATAAGAATACTAAATATTAAAGCTTTACTTAGAAATTGAGGAAACATGTAACAGATTACTATGAAGTAGTGGTATACATTACTGTTGTTATCATTAGCATTGTTAGTACCTGAACTCTGTCAATACATAGAGACATTGGTACTACTTACACTTGTGCTATCACTGTTTTACATATGCAAGCAGCTAAAATCATATAAATTAGTACACAAGTAAATCTTAGCAGGATCAAGGTGGACTTACTTGACCTAAGGTCAGATGTACATTAGGAGACATGGATGTCACTATAGCCCCAGCTATCCCCGTCTGCCAAACAAACATGGTAACAGCAGTTTTGGTGGCATAATTATAGGTGCACAACACTCTCCTATTGACATAGCCCCAGATGCCTTGGCGGTTGGAATGGATGACGCAGACAGAGCTAAAGGAATGGCAGGAACTGACTTCTTGAAGCTCTCCAGCCCTTCTATTCCCTACCCTCTGTTACTGCTCTCTCATCATAATCAACTCACAAGCTTGGCTTAAACTAAGCTTGGTTTTATTTACTATTTTTACTAATAGTGACTTGCGAGGCTTTTAGACCTAGTAGCAGTAACATTGCATTTTCACTTTGCACTCCTAGCTTGTGGTGATGTGCCAACACTTCTACCTGCAGCTATGCAGTTACAGAATTACATGCATCCCCCAAAGCCTGATTTAAAAACACATTGCTCAAGACACAAATCCTCCCAGAAGTTAGGAATCCAATAGTTTAGGTCTGTCTATGCAAACATGTGTCATCTTCCTTGATCCTATGCATTATTTGGTTACCTGATCAGATAGTATCCTTCCCCTGAGAATTACAAGTGACACAGAGAGGACAAAGCTCACTTAGTGAACAAGTTACATGGTTCACTCATTTAACTCCTTTCCTGCACTTTGTTTTAATGACAGAAATGTGCATGTTGTAATGGGCTCCATCACCACAGTACTCCAAAGATCTCAGAGATTTTCAAGGTAAACTTGAGATACTGTTATTAACCTCATCTTGTAAATAACATGCTGAAAAGATTTTTATAAAAACTTGGAACTCCAATCTCTAATAGCAAAGGTCTACCTCCAGTTTAATTTCATTTATTCAAACAGCAGCCTACATTTTTTGTATAGCGCTGGGAAGAATTCAGTATTTCTTCCTGTCCTGTCCCAGTAGCCCACAGAGAACTAGCAAACAAGTATGAAGAATCTGGGCTAAATAAATTTAACACTACTGTACAGGAACTCAGTAGCAGAAGTAGAGAAAGAATCTAGTTCTCCAGTCTTGCTTTTACCTGCTTTAATCAAAAGATTATCCTTTATCTCCTGTTCCTTCCTACTGTCTTCAACTGTTACAGCTTAGAAGGCAGGATTAGAACAGAAACAGTCCCATCACTTTATAACTTTATAATCTTTTTTTCAAGGACCTACTCTTTTCTGAGGCCTAGCTGGAAACATAAAGGCTAAATGGCAGCCTCCCAGAGGCAGGAGTCAGAGCATGCAGAAAATGTCTTTTCATCACATCACTCTGCAAAGCTGATGCACTCAGCATAAAATTAACAGAGGAACACCAGGAGACAGGAGGCCTGCAGCCTGCTTCACACTTTACAGCAAAGGAATGCTCCATCGCCTTTGCCACTGCCATGCTTATAACACTGTCCTGTCAATTAGCATCAAGATGATTAGTAATGACAACAACAAATCCTAGTGGCAGCCTCATGGTGGAATTTGTGAAAATCTAGCAAGGCTTTTCTGAGCAATGGTTGAGAATCACTGGAGCAAGTTAAAGCTCACTGTCCTTTCTGCAGTTTTCAGTATCCCAGAGACTTCACAGGGGCCACATATCTTTGTCATTCCAAAAGGCTAAAAGTGGCTCACTTTGTATTTTTTGTCTTTGTGCCTGCCTGATGCTGTGGTGATTGTTCATGTCACTGGAAGGATTTCTTCCCAATGTATTCTGTCATTTTTTTCCCAGTATTCTGCCAGCTTGGTAAAACATTGCCAGTAGTACCCCAGTGTGCACTGTAGGCTCAATTAAATAACAATCACAAAGGCAAAATCATTCCTTTCCTGCTCAGAGCTGTCTCCACACAAGAACCCCATCAGTGTACCGCTTACCTTAATCCTGTGGACGAGGGGAGCAAAGAGGAACACAAATAGCTCTACTGTGGCCATGGAATTCTGGAAGAACTTCCTTCTGTTATTCTCCTCCTCATCAGTCATGACGCTGCTCCGGGGATGTCCTGGTGATCCTTGGTTTTCAGCCTGGTGGATAAAGGCACTACTGCTCCTTCCCCAACTAGAGCCTCTGTCTCCTCCAAATTGGTCATTGCTGCAGTCTTGAGGAGCCTCCAGCAGCATCCAGTGAAGAGTGTGAAGAAGCTTTGTTTCAGCTACTCCAAGCTTATCCTGATGCCCTGTGTGGAAAAATGCATCACAGTATCTCACAGGGTTTCAATTAATGGTACTGCTGAGATTGTTTCAGAGTTGCACTGGAGGCTGGACATCCAACTCCCAGATAAGCATTTGAAAATTAAAAATTTACAATTAAAAGTACCAGCATTCTGTTTCATTATGTTTGAAACCTCCTAAATCAGAAGCCTCCATTTATTTCACAGCATTTGGAGTTCAGTCTCTGCAATGTCAGCCACAGGGCATGGACAGCAGTATGGACATAGAGTGGTCCCAAAAGAAACTAACTCAACAGTCTCGTCTGACTCTGTTGAATAAGACAAAATGCCAATGAGCACTGCAAGGTGCTCAAGTTGTATCTTGGTAATGTTCCCTACTGGCATGTCTCAGGAAGCAAATTCCTGATTAATTGATTCCTAATTAAGTGATTCCTGATGAAATCACTGGTGAAATCTGTACAAAAGTAAGTAGAGTAAGCTGGATTTGGATTTACCTATCTATTGTCTGATTGACTGTCTGCTGAGAGTCACATGCATTGGTCTAAATAAAAAGAAAAATAAGAAGAAAACCCCCCCCAAACTGAAGATAATAGAAGTTCCTGCTGCAACTGACCACTGCAGCATGCCTTGAAAGAAATACATATTCCTTCAAGGAACCCATGCCTGCTGCATGCTAAAGCAAGTTCTATTACTGCTGGTAAATAACTAGCAAAATGTTACTGATCTACTCTGACTCTTTAGCTCATCAGACAACTAACTTCACTGGGGAAGCTTTCACAGATTACCCTTCTATAAAAGAGAAAGACAATCGTCAAGAAAGACAATCATCAATAAAGACAATCCCCAGAAGAAACTAACTAGAATTCTAAGGATTTAGACTGTGTTGGCATCCTGAGCAGCAATTCTGTCATATTTTAACTGATAACTTCAGTAATGGAAAACAAAAAACCCCACATGAGCACTAACCTAACTTATTCCGGTTGGAGAGCAATGTTGCAGTGCAGTGCAGCACATGAGGGAGCGCAGCTTGGACAAGCTCCCAGCGAGAAATGCTCTGGATGGCTTCAGAGAGAGCTGGAGAAAGGCCATGCAGCTTGTTTTCTACTAAAACTCTTTCAAAAGACTGAAAGTAAGAACAAAGAAAAAAAGACATTGTGTCTATTTCTGCACATTCCTTCCAGTACATGAACATTCTGTTTTAAAAACCTCCAATTTCTAATTGTATAACTACAGCACATTTTATAATATTTTTCCTGAAAAATACAGACCATAACTAAAGCTCAGTAGACATATGGACATACTTGACTATGAAATGAATGGACCACACAATATATTTTCTGCAGTAGAAGAGAATTGAAGCAAGTATCATCTGTATATTAGTAAGTGCTGACATGAAGCCACGCTTGCAGCTGTGCTGGGCATGCCAGTAATCCTGTTAGAAGTCACAGGAGCTAGGAAAGCCTGTGTTTGTGGAGCTGAGTGCTGGATATTCTTAAACACACATGCTCTTTCAGTTTAGTGTAACATAAAGGGCAACCCACTAAAGGCATACGGACCTTAGGAAGTGTTTTCATACCCTGTCACAAAAAATTATCAGTGTACAAAATTTTTTGTCGAGCTATGAGGTAATAGTTTTGTGAACAATTACAGAGCTGATGGCTGCAGCAAGTTCATTATTTCCACGTCAAGCAACACAAAACAAGGCTATCTGCCTCTGAAATCCCCAAGGAAGCTCCTTATTGCTAGTTGCTCCAACTGTTTCAATAAAGTGTTGCTCTGATCAGATACAAAGATCTCATTATAGGTCACAAGTGCAGTTATATTCCTTCACTGAAGTACCTATTGCAAAGATAATGACAATGCATGTCCTTGCCATAAACCAGCTTAGCCTCATGGCTACCTATGTGCTCACAAGCTGTTTCACTAATTTTATCAAGCTCTGGGCAAACAAGTAACTGTTGCCCAAAAGATGCTTCAAAGGCCCTCACTCCAGATTCATAAAGTTTATCCTGCAACACTAGTCATATAAATTTTTTACTGTAAAATTTAGGGGGTGGTATTAGGAATAGACTTAGTTACAAAGAAGAGCAAAATGAGAATGTCAAAACATGCCCTCCTGAATGAGCAACCACTCTGAGGCATGGCATGCTAACTTGTGGCAACAGGCACTCTCCTGCCTGTCCCAGTAGCTGTGCACATTTTTTCTCTTGGTTTGTGGCCCTGTTTGCTGGTGTGGGCAGACATGAGCTCGTCTATCAAGAGGCCAGGTATCCTGAAGCAAGCATAGTGCCGCACCATTGTAGTTTTACGGCATCCAGTTCTGCTCTGGCCAGCACGAAGGCACAGAAACACCCTATCTATCCATTATAAAGGACTAAGACTATGCCAACAAAATGAACCCTGAAATACTCGCAATAACCATCAGAGCTACCAACAAATACCAGTGTGGAGAAGGTCACACTGCCTGCCTACTAGAAACCCCAGGTTGCAGTCAGAAAATGTAATACACTTTCCTTATGGACCAATGGCTGAAACTGGAGGGCATTTGCTGTAGTATGTGGAAAAAACACTGGCTTCATGAGGATTAGTCAAAAATCATGTGCAATGAATCATGTTTTCAGCAATCTGTGGTTCTTAGCACCAGGAGTGGATAACCTGCCCACCGGGGAAGGGATGCTTCAAATCACTCTTACAGCGATCTGCTGGGGGCCACAGCATCTGAAAGGAAAACAATCTCCTCTATTCAATCCTATCAGTTCAGTAATGGGGGAAAAACGATGGCATAGCTGATGCTTTGAAAGCCTGGACAGGCCAGAGAGCAAAGTACCCATCATAAGGCCTGACCATTCTGTTCAAGTCAGGATTCACAGTAGCACACTGAGAGCGCATTAGTATAAAGATAACAGAGGTTTAGAATCAGTATCCCAGTAAAGGAATTATTACATAACAAAAGGGGGGAGCACAAGCAGCAATGTATCCCCAGAAGCAGAACAAGAGGTGCATGGTTACAAATACCACAAAGTTTGAAAGAGCCAGTGAAAAACACGAGGTTTTATTTATTTTTATCAAAAGGGGACATAGGACCAGTCCTTACTTGTTGCTCCAGCCCACACACTCCTATCCATCAGCTTTGGGGCTCACTGAATCCTTCATTCAGCCAAGCCAAGGCTCTACACAAGCCAAAGGAAGGTCAGCATAGAGGTAAGTGGTTCCTACCAGGTTAGTGAGTTGAATTAGCTCACCAAAAGGCCTGCCAAGCACCAGTGCTGACCAAGGCTTATTGAATCGAATGATCTCACCTCCAATACAAAAGCCAAACCATAAGCTCACACTTCAGTAGAGGTGACAAAGCTATTCAGTTTGCAGGTCAAGGGGAGAAAAAAAATCACTGTGAGCACCAACACTCTTCTGAAGTGTGACAGAAGACATGTTGTTCCCTGGCTTTCCATTCAAGGTCTCATTCTCGGGTATTTCAATGGCATCAGGTAGAAAGTTTCCTAGCAATTGCCATCTGCAAGCTCTGACCCACAGTCTGCATGCTTCAGAAACTCAAGAGTCAACTGAGGAGTCTGCAATTATATCTTTAGATTAGGCTTGTATTTATCACAACATTTTGGGCTTCTGAGCTCTTGTGAAGATTTCCCTATGCGGTCAGCTACCAGATTCTTCTGTTCTTTCCTGGCCTGAGCAGAAAGCTACATATTTCTGTACCACAATGAAAGACTAGCTTCTGGAATAGCTTATGTGATCACAAGCATCTGAGACAGTAGTACTGCATGTTCCCAGAAAAATGCAAACACAAAAGCTGCTCTATGGAAAACACTGAGGGTCCATGCCTGCTACAGGCACTGCCTGGTACAAAACTGCTACTGTGGATGTACTGTCAGCACACCAACTAATTGGCACTAAGCCCCACACTGACAACTGTCACAAGCAAACCAACAGGAACATGCAGTTCTTTGGACAAGCGTTCCTGTGGAATTTGCCTGGAGTTCTCCATAAAGGTGCAGCTTCTGTATGTACCAGACATTCAAGATGCAAGGTCCTGTGTTGCTCCTGGAGAGCCACCTTTTTGGTCTGCTATGGCTCTACTCTTTCAGGACCTGCTCTAGGGAATATATAGACACTGGGGCAGAAGACCTAATTTTTACCCCACATGAACTAAGCAACTGCTGCTACAGCTGGGAGGAGTTCCACGCTTAAATAAGAAGGCTGAATGAGAATGTCTGAACAAGCTCCCTGTGAGTCAGAAGACAGATACTGTCATGCTGTGGGTATGTCTAGAGCCACAGCCTCAGGGCTCAGGGCTGCAGCTTGGCTAAGAAAACAGCTACCTACTTATAGCAGGCTTGTTCATGCCTGCAACACGCCCCACACACCAAAGGCAGATGAACATCTGCCAAGGGGATAGTGAGGGAATTTAGTGCCTTCGCTGGACAAACAGTCCCTTTCAGCAGGGCTCTGTATGTGTGTTCAGCTCCCTCAGGACCACTTACACAAGCATTTTTCCTTTTAGCCTAGTGGTGACAGCTGTTTTCACAGGGAGTGGCAGCCAGCCTTGTCTGGCTGCCTTCCCACTGCTGCTGTTCTCCTTTTACCTTCATCTCCACCAAGAACCAAAGACATTGCCTAATACCGTGTGACCAGGATCAGCCTGTGGGTCACTGTCTGATCTGTCCTGTATTTCTTGTCTAGGCATCTGCAGGCTATCTGTTCCCATTCCAGCAGCATTTGGGCTGGGCTTTGTCATGGTTTCCTAAACAGCTTTGCTTGAGTTGCATGAACTTCCCCTGCTCTAAGCCCAGTGAAGCTGTACCTGCAGTGAATTGCCTAAGGGAGGAAGAAGTCAGCCAGTGGTTGACAGAGGGTGCTCAGAGGTTCCCAGAGGTTGCCAGGGGTTCCCAGAGGTTACCTTGGGAAGCTCAGCACCTCCTGTTACATCCTCTCAGGAGTGCCAGGGAGTATCCCAACAGGATTGCACATGAAGAAAAAAATAAAGAGCAGGCCCTAGTGCTTAGCCCAGAGCATGTACAGAAGGACCATGGTAGAAACACGGAGAAATGGTTAGTGCTTCTTGAACTGGACTTGCGTCCTTGGTGGGGACCTTACTGCCCTGTCATTCCAAAGCTCATTCTGCATCATGGAGGAAAGCTGAGACCACTGCTGAAGTCACTTCAGACTGACTGGAAAGAGCTGGAAGTGCAGACAGAAAGTACTGTCTGTCTGGGGCAGGTCCACTGAGCAAGGAAGAGTTCCTAGAAAGATCTAGGAACCTAGGAGTTCCTAGCACAAGGGATAGTAAGACTCCATTGTTTACTAAACATAGCAATAGTATAAACATTCACAAGTAATGAAACACAGATGCCAAACATTTTACTTATAAAAATTCAGTTTTCTGCAACCATGTCTATTGGCTGGATAAAATAAACGTGGTCTTTTTCTGAACTTTGTTCTGTATCTATACTTTAATTACTCATAATAACAAAATGTAATTACATTTTCAAAAACAAGCAAAAAACAAACAAAAACCCCCAAACAAACTGTTTTGGTTTGAGACAAATTTAGAGGAAAACGTCCAAAATGAATATCCCTCTGTTAGAAGGCAGGTTTCGCCAGCCCCATCTCCACCAGGTTTGGAAAGAAATTCCTCAGTGGAAAGTGAAAAAAAAAAAGCTGTTTATTTAACAAGCAAAGTGCATGCGGGCATGGAAAAAGGAATGAAGTTAAATCATAAAACCTCTCCCTGTGGAGAAAACCTGGTAAATTCAGAGTCCTTTGTAGGCGTGGCTCTGCTCTCTCTTTCTGGAGCTGGGGTTTGGCATGGGCCCCTCTGGGCTGTGGCGTAGGGCCTCCTGGTGATGCTTTGGTGTTGCTGAACAGTCCAGAAAAGAAGAAGAAGAAGCCAAAGTTCCAGGGGAAAAAAAACTTTTTTGCCTCAGCTAGCAGGCTAGCTAAAAAGCAAAGAAGTTTAACTCCGTCTCTCTCCTGAGGAACAGAGTCGAAAGCTGGCTAAAAGCAGGAAGGTGCTTTTCTCAGCTCTCTAGCAGCAGGAACGCAGGGGAGTGCAGGTGTTCTTGAACACAAAACCACTCGGCTCTTTTTTTTTCTTTTCTCTCGGACCCAGCTTAAAGACACAGAAAGGCACAGGATTCATGTCTGGCATAGAGTAGGCGATTGGGGATACAGCATCATAAAGTCACCCCAAGACACAAACAAACAAAAAACAAACAGAAAACAAACAGAAAAGAGGGAAACTTTGAATTTGCAGGATTCTCCAGGAAACATCTGAGTTCTTCCATGGCCAATGCAATCCAGAGTAGAAGAATTTAAACATATCTTTGAGTAACTTACCATCACCCCAAAAATGCATTAGCTTTGTACAGCACTCACATGGCATTCTTGTTAGGTCATTTACAGCTTTGACTCCTGCACATTAGGAATGGCTTTGTGTCAGGGCAGAACAACTTCAGAATGGGGAAAAGGAAGAACATTAAATCCATATTGAGGCACAAACATATTTAGATGTTGTTAGACAGTGTATGAGGGGCGGATATTTATGTTGAGCTTAAAGGCTATTATTGATAGACCAATTGAAATAAGTGTGTAAGTGTGATGGTTCAGGTAAAGACAAAAACACAATGAAAGGGCCAGTTTTTTCCTCAAGTATTATTGTATAAAGCAAAGCTCAAAGAAGCAATACAATATGCTCTTGCAGACCAGATGCTGTACTCACTGAATCTCAGTCTCCAACATCTGCTACCTCAATGCACAATATGCAGGAAATTCTACTGAAGCAAGTTTAGAGCCAAGAATAATAATAGAATACTGCACAAGGTTGTGTCATATGCATTGCCAGACAGTTAACAGACTACACACATGCCTACAGTTCTGGCTAGGGAATTATAAAAGGACAGATCATGTGTGCATAGTATTTTTAGGCACACTAGTCAATACAGGGGTGTTAGATAGTCAGCAGGAGGTTTCACAAGACAAGCACCTGTCAAGTTCCAGAAACCCTGTCTCACTCATGCACTCAGCACTCTGCTGCCTCAGTGGATAATACAGAATGTGTTGATTTGGGCAGACATTCTTGTGCACCAGTAGGTAGAGGAAACAGATGAAGCAGAAGGCAGCAGATGTGTTAGTTCAGGCTGTATCCCACAAATTTCTCAAAACTACATTCCACCTCTGAAAATTTTCTACCATAATGTAATGATTATGTTAAGAACTGGAGGAGAATCAAGTTCTTCATCCAAGAGGTGGAAATTTATTGGATCTTTATGAAATGCCTTTTTTCAGAGCTCCCTTTCTGTTGGCTGAAGCATGTAATTTACGTTGTCTTGCAGTTTAGGGTTTTTTTGGGTGTTGTTTGTTTTTTTACACTTAGTAAATTCCGGTATGTGCTCACAGAAGAAAGGTGCTTTAGAATTAGACTTGGGGACCTGATGCCAACAGCACAGCATGAAGCAAAGGAAGTCACAAACAGATAGGCACATCATAGAGAAGGCACAGAGAAGGAAGCTCTGTCCCTCTACCCAACAGTAACAGGTATGAGCCCACAGACGAAGCCACAGCCTCAGATTAGAGGTGCTCCAAGACATGGCTCCTGCACATTGACAAGGCTCCTGGTAAAGGACATAAGACAATAAGCTCCATTTTCCAGCCTCTCAACAACCAGGAACAGTCAGTGGGCATTAACCAGTGATGACGCTTTTTTGCTGCATGTGGTAGAATTGAAATACATTTTACTCACCAACACGCTAAGCCAGCACTCCTCCATCTCTATTTGGTATCTAGCAAAAACCCTGAAAATTTTATGGATTTCTTAGAAGAAAATGACTCAGCAACAGATAAAGCTTCTCCAGCTTAATGTCTTGGGAGAAGGAAGTCAGAAAATTGCTGCGGAGTGACCTAAGAACTTTAAACTATTAAGATACATGTCCAGACCAAATTTTTCCACTCTGTCAAGGTTGGCTGCAACTGACTAATGTATTTTAAGTAATCCAAAGACCAGCAACCATTCAAGGAATTCTGAAATTCTCTGGATACCCGTCTTATTTGAACTTGCTTCATGTCTTCCCTTTTCCCTCCTTTTTGGCAGTAACATGAGGCTTTATTTTAAATACATTTAGAAATGAGAGTTATTTTTATCTGCACAATAGCCTCACCTTAATCATGCTGATAAGATATGCTGTCTCTAATTTCCAGTAGAAGTGCTTCCCATCTTGCACAATGCTAAAAGTATTGTTCAAAGCCTGTTAGTATTGTTTAGATTTTCATCGTTTAAGCTCGAAAAGCCTTCAGCAATCGCAAAGTGAAATGACATCAGTCTCATACAAAAGTACATCCACACAGGATGAACTGCAAGGTTAGACCCAGATTGTCACAGCTCAGTTTGTCTATGTCATTATTTATTTAATTACTATGGCATTACTAATGAATTACTTATTATTAATATACAAATAAATTCTTTTTGTTGTGTCCAAAGATGGATATGATATGCAAATTTTCTAGATGGGAATAATTTCAAATCTTTCATGTGATAGAAGTACAAAATGAAGCTGAATTGACTAAATCCACTTCTGGTGTAAGCTCAGAAGCTTGCTGATCAGCCTCTGTCCTGGGTTACAGTGTATTCTATTACGATCTTAATCAGCTGTTGAGACCAGGTGTAGCAATGTTCCTTGCCTCCTCCCTCTGGAATATCTTCTGTTAATGGGCCCATCAATGCCCTGCTGCATGACTCATAGATAACTCGCTCCTGGGCTTTCTCCAGTTAATGGGCCCATCAGAGCCTTGCCTCATGACTCACCATCCCATTGTGAGATGCTCCGCCCAGGGGGAAGGAGCCAAGCATCCCCACCTGGATATAGTCTGGGGCTTGGAAGAGCATGAGTAGCCTTTTCCCACTGGATTCCCAGAGGACAAGAGCTACACAACCACCACCGGTCTTTCCGAGGAGGACCAGACCTTTTTTCTTCCACCCTGCCCGGCAGGTGTCAGGTGATACCCTGACTCTGTCAGGTTAAACCGCTGTTTCTTCATTATTGCTCTGTTATTTTTATATATATGTATATATATATTAGTAAAAGAACTGTTATTCCTATTCCTCATATCTTTGCCTGAAAACCCCCTCAATCTCAAATTTATAATAATTCGGAGGGAAGGGGGTTGCATTCTCCATTCCAAGGGAGACTCCTGCCTTCCTTGGTAGACACTCTGTCTTTCAAACCAAGACAGCCTCTCTGGTCAGACTGATTTGCATGAAAAGTTAGTTACCAACAAAAGTTGAAAAAGAGACACATGTACATACCACACAGGAAGCTTCATATTGTTTCCCCAGTTTAGGTCTTAAAAATGCACTGAAAGAAAGGAGAAGAAGCATTAGCAACCCAGTATATCAAAGTGTATTTTTCTTAGTTATTTTTAGGATTTTTCTCATGTCAGAAGGTTGTCAAAAGGCTGAGAAACTTAATGTAAAGGAAGACAGAAGCCAAAACTATGTTAAGACACCTGTTGACGTCTGATAAATGCTGTTACCTTTTCCAGAAGAAAAAGTGCCCACCCCAATATGTCAAGATGCATTTAATTCAGTTCACACATTCCCAGGGATAAAATCTTCCATCAGACAATTTTAAGCCATTTTACCTCAGTGAAAGGATTTCAACATATTATGTTTTAAATTTGTTAAACATTACTGAATTTTGCCTTGCCTCTATTTTAAGCCAGAGATCCACATGCCAGCTCTGTAATAATTTTTTTTTTCACAGCAGCTGACGTGGAAGGCTTATGGTGGAGTGCAGGCCTGTATGCTGTATGTAGAGAACACCTACCCTCTGCTATCAGAGTAAATATTAAAAAAATAATCAGGTCACCTTATTGCAGGAGGTTTTTTTGTTTGTTTTGTTTTTTATTTTATTTTATTTTGAAGGACACTGACTGTGGCATAAGGGTATTTTGTAACTGAGGCCTTAAATTAGAGCCACAACCTTCAAATCTTCCAACCTCTCCCAATGCCCCCACAATGTTTTCAGTGTAGAATTCTATTAGGACAGGAGACTGACAGGATTCACAAGGAACCTAAAGTCCCAGCCATACATTCAGCTAACCCCTCACACATCTCCAATCCCTTACTCTCTAGTCCTGTGAAATGAGACTTTGACATATCTGTTTGCATGTCAACCTCTCAAAGCATAGATTACATTTCCCGGCTGGCTGCAAATAAAGACAGAAGCAAAGCTGCAGGTCTGGTGCAGCACTGACGGATGTTGCTTCTGGCACAAGAGCTCTGTGAGTTCTCTTAAAAGATGGGGCATAGGGGGCAAGATGGACAGGATGGGGAGCATTGACAGGGAGGAAGGGAAACGTGCATAGAGAAACAGACATGGATGCTTTAAAGGCAAATCAAGAAGCTGACTGGGACTGCCACTAGGTTAAGCTGCCTTGACACCTCCTCCCATACCCGATACACACAAATTGTTCTATACTGAGTGCGAAACCCATTTTTTTTTCACGCCTTCATGTTGCAGCTGCAATAATAACTGCATCCTCCCTGCCACTGGGCAGCAGCTGGCCCACACCCCCCTCCGCACTTCCACTGCCCTGTTGCAGCTGTATCCCAAGTGCCCAGGGCTTGCTGCTCTTACCTGGTTTGCCTCCATAGGAAGGTCTGGATGGGCAGAGGGATGCCACGGCCACTCTCCTGCTCCTGGCCCTCTGAGCTTTTCCTTTTCACCATGATGCTGATGACAGCTGCTGCAGTCTCAGCAGACACACAGGTCGGGATCTCCCATGGCTGCCTCTCGCTCTCTGCAACTCTTTACCCTCTCCCCTCCATTCCCCGCACCCCACCCCCTCGCTCAACTCCGCTGGTGCAAAATGGCTGCAGAAGGCAGGGAGGAAATTAGGGGAGCGAAGATGTCCGCGTCCTTCAGTTTCCTCTCTGCCTTCAGCACCTCCCTCTGTGGACAGCTCCCTCTGCCCAGAGCCTAGAGCGGGCGGGCTATCACAAGGGAGGG